>APFE031096588.1:2335-29085 GCA_000404065.3 Pinus taeda
GTTAGAAAGATCTATCCGAGAACTACCACTTTGGGAAGGGCAACATTGGTCCATGGACCCATGTTGCCCCCAGATTTCCCAAAAAACGTCGTTTAGGGCCTCAAAACAACTCTGGAAGTTCAAGACCCGAAAAACTGCTAAAAATAGTAAACTGTGCTATAATTTAGGAAACTGAAAAGACTGAAAGAGACAGTTGTGGAGGTCCAAATGGGATAGGTGGGTGGCCACCAACATCCACCTG
Source organism: Pinus taeda (assembly GCA_000404065.3). Taxonomy (NCBI): domain Eukaryota; kingdom Viridiplantae; phylum Streptophyta; class Pinopsida; order Pinales; family Pinaceae; genus Pinus; species Pinus taeda. Next base: position 2,577 of record APFE031096588.1, read on the forward strand.
GATCAGGAACATAGTAATAAGGAAGGTTGTGTACAGCCGAGATGTGGTGTTCAGAAAGGTGAAAGATGTTATTAAACATGAAGTCCAACCAAAGGAATCCAAGAAGATAGAATTTGAGCTTAAGGAGGAAGAATCAGACTCTACAACAGAGGAGGAATCAGAAACTGAAGAGGCACAAACTTCGGGTGTGAGAAGATTAATTCGAAAAAGAAGGCAACCAAAATGTATAGTCCATTTGCTTTTTGTTCAAATTTTTCTTTATCTATTACTGACGATGATCCCAAAACTGTGAAGGAAGTAGTAGATTCAAAGGATGGCAAACTCTAGAAAGAGGCCATGGTTGATAAAATGGCATGTTTGCACAAAAATGAGGCTTGAGATCTGGTGGAGTTGCCGGCTGGAAGGAAACCCATTGGCAACAAATGGGTGTTCAAGAAGAAGACAAATGCAGAAGGAAAGGTGGAGAAATACAAAGCTCGGTTGGCAGCAAAAGGTTATTCCCAGGTGCCACGAATTGATTTTGGTGATATTTTTTCTCTTGTTGCCAAGGTAACTTCTATTAGATTACTTTTATCTGTTGTTGCTGCTTTTAATTTTGAGGTAGAACAGATGCATGTGAAGACAACATTTCTTCACGGGGATTTGGAAGAGGAAATCTACATGAAACAACCTGAAGGCTTTGTGGTGAAGGGTAAGAAAGAACTGGTATGCAAGTTAAAGAAGTCTCTATATGGGTTAAAACAGTCACCAAAGATGTGCTATCAGAAATTTGATACATTTATACGGGAACTTGGCTTCACTAGTAGCAAAGCAGATCACTGTGTATATTTTAAATTAATTGGTGACTGTGTTATATATCTGGTCTTGTATGTGAATGATATGTTGCTGGTTGGAAATGACAAAGAAATTATCCAGGATTTGAAGACCCAATTGTCCTCCAAATTCGACATGAAATATCTTGGTGCTGCAAACTATATTTTGGGCATGGAAATTAAAAGAGACTGAGAAAGGAAGAAGCTCTGGTTAAACCAAAGGAAGTATGTCAAGACAAAACTTCAGAGGTTTAATATGAAAGATAGTAAACCGATGAAGGTTCATATTCCTGTAGGTGTGAGGTTATCTGTTGAACAGTGTCCCAAGACACAGGAAGAGAAAGAGGACAAGTTTCGTGTTCCATATGCAAGTGCAATCGGTAGCCTGATGTATGCAATGGTATGTACTAGACTAGACATTGCACATGCAGTGGCAGTATTGAGCAGGTTTATGTCAAAACCAGGGAAGGAGCACTGGACAAAAGTGAAGCGGGTTTTTAGGTATTTGCATGGCACTAGTGATTATGGTTTGTGCTACCAAGAAAGACCAGGATTGGACAGAGTGTTGGATATTCATGGCTTTGATAATGCAAACTGGGCTAGAGATATGGATCAGAGAAGATCTACAAGTGGGTATGTGTTTAACCTATTTGGAGGTGTAGTCAATTGTATGAGTAAGAAACAATCTATAGTGGCACTATCAACTACAGAGGCAGAATACATGGCAGCCACTCATGCAAGCAAGGAAGAAGTTTGGTTGCAGAGACTGTGTTCAAGTATAAGATTAGTACAGAGAGCTATAAGGATAGACTGTGACAGCCAAAGTGCAATTTTCTTGGCAAAGAACCCCGCATATCATTCAAAGACAAAGCACATTGATGTTCAGTATCACTTTGTGAGGAATATGATATAAAACAAAAAGGTGTTGCTGCCAGCTGGTAAAGGTGGACACTTTGAAGAATACTGCAGATGCATTGACAAAATCTGTGAGCTCTAAGAAGTTCTCTTGGTGTAGAGAAACAATGGGCGTTGCAAGGCTGGATAAATGACTAAGCTCTCTTGTGGTCCCCTATGGAAAGAAAACAACAAGTGGGAGAATTTTGGGTTGTGTTATATTCTTTCTATGACTAGCCTACATAGTTAACCGGCGGGTTAGAGGGGGGCAAAGCCCCCCCTTCGTTGCACCAATTGCGTAGCGAGGGGGTCATAGGTGGTTTGAGGGGTGCACGTATTCCCCCTCTCTGGGGTCCGAGGTAACGCCCCGGAAAATTTTGGTTTTGGACCCTATATTAGGTTGGGCAGACGTATCTATGGTTTTGCGCATGATTTTCGCACATGGTATTGGATGCGATGGTTTTCGGTCCATGGTTTTGGACGCTATGGTTTTCGGTCCATGTTATTGGATGCTTTGTCATGTATAAATATGTATTATGACATTGAAAAGAACATAATGAAAAATCAAGCTGGTAGTCCCGGTTTTTGAGATCCAGGGGAAAATCTTTGTGTATATGTGTTATGCTCTCGCATTGTTTATTTTTTGTGTTTTAGAATTCGTATGCAGGCAATTTCTGTACGGGGTTAAAACCTACACAAATCTTATTAAGATTGAAGAGTGTGCCAAAACACATAATAATTCTTCATTGGTCTAGATGTTACCCATAATTTCTTAACTCTATAGAAGCCAAATCCATTTGTTCTGTAAGTAGACAAAACCCAAGCCCTTATGATTTCCATTATTGGCAACTGTATGATTTATTACATAGGAAACTTAAGAAACAAATAATTGCAATGACACAAAGCTAACATTTTCACATGCCCCTAAACCATATCAACAATATTGTACATTTCAAAAATGATGGAACCATCCATAAATTCTATGGCGTGAACCTTCCACCTTACCTCATCTCTATTAAGGAATGTGCAAATTAATTTGCAAAGGCCATGTTGGTTTCCTAACTGGGTTAATTTCCATTGGCAATGTTCCATATACTTCCCCTATTAGATTTTCAAGCTAATACGAAAGAATTTACACCATGTTTGCGGTTGCTTCATCACATGGTGTACAAGATGTATGTTAATGGTCTGAAATGGATTGTAGCATGAGAGATGGTTCATGATAGTATGAACAATGGAGATAGTTTGTTCAATGGATGCTTGACCTTAGTGGATTGTAAAATCAATGTTCTTCCCTTGGGCATTGCAAATCACTTGGCAATTTGGTGAATGCCCTTCATTGAGGCCTCATGGAGGAGCCACTTGTTTGGAGAGCGCCTTACGAGGGACATGGAGTGTTGTACATCATGGAGGTGTTCAAGCCCTAATGTACATGTGGTAGCATGGTATTCTGTTCAAAGGATTGAAGAGGACTCGAGAGTAGTTGGCCCAATGGCATAAATTGTTGAGGATAAACAGAGTCAATGGAGGTGTGATGGAATGGTGTGGGTGTGCCTTGTGTAACTATATCACTTTGGGGTCATTATTTTGAACAACATCACCATTGGAGAATGACACTCGTACTATAGAGTGGACTTTTCACTTGTGTGGCCTACAAGGGCTTATTTAGGTTGCTTATAAGGGCTTTGGCCCACATAATATTGTTAGCATCCCTTACCTCCCATACAATTAGAGGAAGATGAGATCCTTTTCATAATGTCTTCATTCATTCACTTGTGTTCACTCTTATAATGAGATATGACTACAAGAAAAGGGTGCACACTTTCTCTCTTTCTCTCTCTTAAGTCTTCACTTGTACTTGTATTCTCTCTCTCTCTCTTGAAGAATAAGGGTTTCTTGGTCTTCTTGGAGCAACTTAGGGTTAGGTTATATCCATTAGATATTGAACATTAGGGTTTTAAGAGAAACCCTTGGGTAAATATGTGAAGAAGAAGACCGGAGGAGAATGTATTTCCCTTAGAGGTTGTGTTGGGGAGAGTCTTGCAAGTGGATCTTCTTGATTGAGCTAAGGTTTAATTTAAATACTCAAGGGGTTTTTGAATAGTTGAATCCTTTTGTACTAGCCTTGAAAGAAGGCTATGATATGTACATATACATCATATTGAGCTTGTTTATGCAGTTTCTAGTTGTCCACATGTTGTGACATTTTAATTTTGACTTCTAGCTATATATGTTGTTTATGCTTTGTTATTTACAAACAGGTATGCCTTGCTAATTGGACATAAGTGAAATGGAAAATTGTTAAGTGATTTGACATTTTCAGAAAAATATAATGGGTTGATTTTATTACTATAATTATCACATCTAAAAGTGCATTTTCAGATTTGAATATTGGTCATAGCTTCTCTTAGAAGCAATTGAAACTTATCTCTTTGTTTGGTATTTTTTTCTCCTTCAATTCCTAGGTAGTTTGTAGTTTGAAGTGAATTATTATGATCTTTCTACTAATTTTTACACTCTAATTTACAATAGTCCTAAAGGATGACAAATCCAGGGATAAGATCTAAGAAACCTTATAGGAAAAAGGTGAAATTTCATTTTTGCATTCAATTCCCAAGTGAAAAAAATTTCCACATGGTTTTAGAGCTTGTTATGGTTGAGATCACTCTCGAGTAATGGGATGTTATGTTTCAGTTGAATATTACCTAGGAAAGGTACTTGACCTTATTAAGATCATTGGATATGAAACCTTAAGTTGTTTGGGAAAAGAATTTGTGCTCCAAAGAGCTTTATCTACTTCATATATCGCAAATTTTTGTGCACTTGAGACTTTTTAGGATGTGTAAGGTGACTTCCAATACCAATGAATGACTAGATGGAGCTTCCAATTTTGTTCTAAGGAAGCTCAAGCTTCAAATTCTCATGGTGGAGGCCAATATTTGGAAGCATGTTGAGAAGGAAATTCTAGAACACACCCATCCAACATAAGGAGGAAAAGGTGAAGAGAATAATTCTTGATTCTATGAAGGATCATTTCCTCCCACACATATTAGATGAGAATTCAAGTAAGAGTATATTTGATGCTTTATCTAAGTTACTTCAAAATTCTTGCCCTTCTCAACAAATGCTCTTGCAAAACCAACTCTTAGCGATTTGCATGAGAAAAATAGATACCATGGTGAGCTACTTGACTGAGATAAAGAAACTGAAGATCAATTGGTCGCCATTAGAAATAAGGTGGAGGGTAAAGAGCTAATGTCTATTACGCTTAAGAGGATTTCTCCTCTGTAGACATTGTTACCCACTGAAAGTGGGTGACCTCTATGAGAAAATTTTCTCCCAACATCTCTTCTAGCCGACCAGCCAGCAGCCCTTGCAACTACCACTAGTCCATGACAATGTGCCATTCATATCTTTGCCACCTGCATTAGTCATATGAATTCTCACCCATCTCATAGGAGAACATGAACGAAGGTGGGATTTTGATCAAAAGGTACTTTATTCATTTTGCAATTAAGTGCTTATCTAATTCACCTGACACGGGGACATGGGACACTAAGGACACGAGGATTTGAGTGTCAGACACGGACACGTTAACCTCCAGGAATAGGACATGTTAGGACACACTGAATATTATTTTATTATATATAATTTAGATATTTCTTACACATTCTCATTCATGATACAAATTCATTGATTCAAAGATAGATCTTCATCTAAATGTAACTTGTAAGTTTTACAAAGTAACATTATGCATGCAAATACTATTGTGACATAATACATATTCATTAATGATCCAATAAGAGAAAGACAAGATAGTGTAGTTTTCTCATTAAGTCATCAAAATCAAAATGTGTTACATAGGTAGTAGCAATGCCAATGGCAAATAGAAATAGAAAATAAAAAACAACTACAAGCCTCAAGGCAGTATGTAGCTCATGAGTCATTGTTATAGTGGACAAATCCCTCTTGCTGACAAGAGCAATCTCCCTAGATCCTAGACGGAAACTAGAAACAAATACACAATTGAAATGACTTTTTCCCTAAGTTTATCTTATCTAAGTTTTGACCTCCTCAATCCCTCTGCCCTCTAGTCATTTTATAAGCCAACTGGAAGAATTTCAAATCCAAAAGAGGAGGGTGAGATCCTCTAATTGAGGGATTAGGGTTCCTTGAGGAAAGGGATTAAGATCCATCATTTGAGGGTTATAGCTCGAATAGGCATCCCCTGGAAGCTTTTAGTTGGGATATATTCGACCAACTAGTTTCTAGAATGTACTTTTTTATTTTTACTTTCTTTGATTCACCTGTGTGGTCCATAGTGGTAGACAAAGCGTAGTTCTATGCTATTCACAGGGATAAGTTCAACGAATGCAAAAACTTCTAGGGAAGAGCGCGCAAGACCTGCTTAACAAAGTATACAAGCTATTTTTCCCAAAGTTCTCATATTCTTCAAGGTATTTTTGGTTGTTTTACCTCTAAGGGAGTTCAATGAAACATGTTCACGGATGGCAAGAAATCCGTTTATATCGATCAAGTGTCATGATGACAAAATGATGTGTAACAATCATCAATCCTCATCATCAAAATCAGCATCATTGTATTCATCATCATGGTCACCACTACTCTCCTCTATTGCATCCTCCTCCTTTGTATATAATGTCGCCTCTGCATCTGCTGGTGTGGAGGATGACCCCTCTACAATATCACCATCATCAAAAGTTACAGACTCTAGCACTATCTCATTAAGATCCAAGTTGGACAATGGCAACTCAACACTATTGTTTAAACCCATATCGTTAGGAATAACATCCCACATCCTTGTCTTTCCCTTCAACCTCTCATCCCTTTGCATGTAAATAAGACAAAGGTTGGTGTGCACATACACAATTGTTTCTACCCTAGACTACTCAAGCCTGCTCTTCTTGACACTATACAAATTCCCATATGTGCTCCAATTCCTCTCGCAACAAGAGGATGAAGTTACCTAAGAGAGCCTCATGGCTAACTAATGTTGAGGAGGGCTTGTTGCCCGATGAGTTTCCCACCAAGAATAGGGCTTCTTAGCCCCCCTGTCTCTAATCACATCATATCCTGCAAATCGACTAGTGTTAGTGGAAAACTCTACAAAGGCATCCTCCACCTCATCAAGGGATTCTTTATCATGATAAATCCACATCAATGCATCTTTCCTCCCCTCTGAAATTTCACCATCCATGTGAGGAGGGAATCTGCGGGAAAGTCCACCATTCAACCACTCATGGCTATAGTATTTTGGGTTCAATGAGTAAGTCAAACAATGTAAAGGTGTGCAATTCTTGTCCCATCTGCTAAGAAGAATATTCTGTATGGTGGTGAAGAAGGCCTCTGATGATGTCTGATGATGTGTAAAAGTGCATTTTCAGATTTGATTATTGGTCATAACTTCTCTTAGAAGCAATTGAAACTTATCCCTTTGTTTGGTATATTTTTCTCCTTCAATTCCTAGGTAGTTTGTAGTTTGAAGTGAATTATTATGATCTTTCTACTAATGTTTTACACTCTAATTTACAATAGTCCTAAAGGATGACAAATCTAGGGATAAGATCTAAGAAACCTTATAGGAAAAAGGTGAAATTTCATTTTTGCATTCATTTCCCAAGTGAAAAAAATTTCCACATGGTTTTAGAGCTTGTTCTGGTTGAGATCACTCTCAAGTAATGGGATGTAATGTTTCAGTTGAATATTACCTAGGAAAGGTACTTGACCTTATTAAGATCACTGGATAAGAAACCTTAAGTTGTTTGGGAAAAGCATTTGTGCTCCAGAGAGCTTTATCTACTTCATATATTGCAAATTTTTGTGCACTTGGGACTTTTTAGGATGTGTAAGGTGACTTCCAATACCAATGAATGACTAGATGGAGCTTCCAATTTTGTTCTAAGGAAGCTCAAGCTTCAAATTCTCATGGAGGAGGCCAATATTTGGAAGCAAGTTGAGAAGGAAATTCTAGAACACACCCATCCAACATAAGGAGGAAAAGGTGAAGAGAATAATTCTTGATTCTATGAAGGATCATTTCCTCCCACACATATTAGATGAGAATTCAAGTAAGAGTATATTTGATGCTTTGTCTAAGTTCAAAATTCTTGCCCTTCTCAACAAATGCTCTTGCAAAACCAACTCTTAGCGATTTGCATGAGAAAAATAGATACCATGGTGAGCTACTTGACCAAGATAAAGAAACTAAAGATCAATTGGCCGCCATTAGAAATAAGGTGGAGGGTAAAGAGCTAATGTATATTACCCTTAAGAGGATTTCTCCTCTGTAGACATTGTTACCCACCGAAAGTGGGTGACCTCTACGAGAAAATTTTCTCCCAACATCTCTTCTAGCCGACCAGCCAGCAGCCCTTGCAACCACCACTAGTCCATGACAATGTGCCATTCATATCCTTGCCACCTACATTAGTCATATGAATTCTCACCCATCTCATAGGAGAACATGAACGAAGGTGGGATTTTGATCAAAAGGTACTTTATTCATTTTGCAATCAAGTGCTTATCTAAGTCACCTGACATGGGGACATGGGACACGAAGGACACAAGGATTTGAGTGTCAGACACGGACACGTTAACCCCCAGGAACAGGACATGTTAGGACACGCTGAATATTATTTTATTATATATAATTTAGATATGTTTTACACATTCTCATTCATGATACAAATTCATTGATTCAAAGATAGATCTTCATCTAGATGTAACTTGTAAGTTTTACAAAGTAACATTATGCATGCAAATACAATTGTGACATAATACATATTCATTAATGATCCAATAAGAGAAAGACAAGATACTGTAGTTTTCTCATAAAGTCATCAAAATCAAAATGTGGTACATAGGTAGTAGCAATGCCAATGGCAAATAGAAATAGAAAATACAAAACAACTACAAGCCTCAAGGCAATATGTAGCTCATGAGTCATTGTTATAGTGGACAAATCCCTCTTGCTGACAAGAGCAATCTCCCTAGATCCTAGACGGAAACTAGAAACAAATAGACAATTGAAACGACTCTCTCCCTAAGTTTATCTTATCTGAATTCTGACCTCCTCAATCCCTCTGCCCTCTAGTCATTTTATAGGCCAACTGGAAGAATTTTCAGATCCAAAAGAGGAGGGTGAGATCCTCTAATTGAGGGATTAGGGTTCCTTGAGGAAAAGGATTAAGATCCATCATTTGAGGGTTATAGCTCGAATAGGCATCCACTGGAAGCTTTTAGTTGGGATATATTCTACCAACTAGTTTCTAGAATGTACTTTTTTATTTTTACTTTCTTTGATTCACATGTCTGGTCCACAGTGGTAGACAAAGTGTAATTCTGTGCTATTCACAAGGATATGTTCAACGAATGCAAAAACTTCTAGCGAAGAGTGCACAAGACCTACTTAACAAAGTATACAAGCTATTTTTCCCAAAGTTCTCATATTCTTCAAGGTATTTTTGGTTGTTTTACCTCTAAGGGAGTTCAATGTAACATGTTCACGGGTGGCAAGAAACCCGTTTATATCGATCAAGTGTCATGGTGACAAAATGATGTGTAACAGTCATCAATCCTCATCATCAAAATCAGCATCATTGTATTCATCATTATGATCACCACTACTCTCCTCTGTTGCATCCTCCTCCTTTGTATATAATGTCATCTCTGCATCTGCTGGTGTGGAGGATGACCCCTCTACAATATCACCATCATCAAAAGTGACAGACTCCAACACTATCTCATTAAGATCCAAGTTGGACAATGCCAACTCAACACTATTGCTTAAACCCATATCATTAGGAAAAACATCCCACATCCTTGTCTTTCCCTTCAACCTCTCATCCCTTTGCATGTAAATAAGACAAAGGTTGGTGTGCACATACACAATTGTTTCTACCCTAGACTACTCAAGCCTGCTCTTCTTGACACTATACAAATTCCCATATGTGCTCCAATTCCTCTCGCAACAAGAGGATGAAGTTACATAAGAGAGGAGCCTCATGGCTAACTAATGTTGAGGAGGGGTTGCTGCCCCATGAGTTTCCCACCAAGAATAAGGCTTCTTAGCCCCCCTGTCTCTAATCACATCATATCCTGCAAATCGACTAGTGTTAGTGGAAAACTCTACAAAGGCATCCTCCACCTCATCAAGGGATGCTTTATCATGATAAATCCACATCAATGCATCTTTCCTCCCCTCTGAAATTTCACCATCCATGTGAGGAGGGAATCTGCGGGAAAGTCCACCATTCAACCACTCATGGCTATAGTATTTTGGGTTCAATGAGTAAGTCAAACAATGTAAAGGTGTGCAATTCTTGTCCCATCTGCTAAGAAGAATATTCTGTATGGTGGTGAAGAAGGCCTTTGATGATGACTGATGATGTGTAAAAGTGCATTTTCAGATTTGAATATTGGTCATAGCTTCTCTTAGAAGCAATTGAAACTTATCTCTTTGTTTGGTATTTTTTCTCCTTCAATTCCTAGGTAGTTTGTAGTTTGAAGTGAATTATTATGATCTTTCTACTAATGTTTTACACTCTAATTTACAATAGTCCTAAAGGATGACAAATCTAGGGATAAGATCTAAGAAACCTTATAGGAAAAAGGTGAAATTTCATTTTTGCATTCATTTCCCAAGTGAAAAAAATTTCCACATGGTTTTAGAGCTTGTTATGGTTGAGATCACTCTCAAGTAATGGGATGTTATGTTTCAGTTGAATATTACCTAGGAAAGGTACTTGACCTTATTAAGATCACTGGATAAGAAACCTTAAGTTGTTTGGGAAAAGCATTTGTGCTCCAGAGAGCTTTATCTACTTCATATATTGCAAATTTTTGTGCACTTGGGACTTTTTAGGATGTGTAAGGTGACTTCCAATACCAATGAATGACTAGATGGAGCTTCCAATTTTGTTCTAAGGAAGCTCAAGCTTCAAATTCTCATGGAGGAGGCCAATATTTGGAAGCAAGTTGAGAAGGAAATTCTAGAACACACCCATCCAATATAAGGAGGAAAAGGTGAAGAGAATAATTCTTGATTCTATGAAGGATCATTTCCTCCCACACATATTAGATGAGAATTCAAGTAAGAGTATATTTGATGCTTTGTCTAAGTTACCTCAAAATTCTTGCCCTTCTCAATAAAGGCTCTTGCAAAACCAACTCTTAGCGATTTGCATGAGAAAAATAGATACATGGTGAGCTACTTGACCAAGATAAAGAAACTGAAGATCGATTGGCCGCCATTAGAAATAAGGTGGAGGGTAAAGAGCTAATATCTATTACCCTTAAGAGGATTTCTCCTTTGTATACATTGTTACCCATCGAAATTGGGTGACCTCTATGAGAAAATTTTCTCCCAACATCTCTTCTAGCCGACCAGCCAGCAGCCCTTGCAACCACCACTAGTCCATGACAATGTGCCATTCATATCTTTGCCACCTGCATTAGTCATATGAATTCTCACCCATCTCATAGGAGAACATGAACGAAGGTGGGATTTTGATCAAAAGGTACTTTATTCATTTTGCAATCAAGTGCTTATCTAAGTCACCTGACACGAGGACATGGGACACGAAGGACACAAGGATTTGAGTGTCAGACACAGACACGTTAACCCCCAGGAACAGGACATGTTAGGACACACTGAATATCATTTTATTATATATAATTTAGATATTTCTTACACATTCTCATTCATGATACAAATTCATTGATTCAAAGATAGATCTTCATCTAGATGTAACTTGTAAGTTTTACAAAGTAACATTATGAATGCAAATACAATTGTGACATAATACATATTCATTAATGATCCAATAGGAGAAAGACAAGACACTGTAGTTTTCTCATTAAGTCATCAAAATCAAAATGTGTTACATAGGTAGTAGCAATGCCAATGGCAAATAGAAATAGAAAATACAAAACAACTACAAGCCTCAAGGCAGTACGTAGCTCATGAGTCATTGTTATAGTGGACAAATCCCTCTTGCTGACAAGAGCAATCTCCCTAGATCCTAGACGGAAACTAGAAACAAATACACAATTGAAATGACTCTTTCCCTAAGTTTATCTTATCTAAGTTCTGACCTCCTCAATCCCTCTGCCCTCTAGTCATTTTATAGGCCAACTGGAAGAATTTTCAAATCCAAAAGAGGAGGGTGAGATCCTCTAATTGAGGGATTAGGGTTCCTTGAGGAAAGGGATTAAGATCCATCATTTGAGGGTTATAGCTCGAATAGGCATCCCCTAGAAGCTTTTAGTTGGGATATATTCGACCAACGAGTTTCTAGAATGTACTTTTTTATTTTTACTTTCTTTAATTCACCTGTGTGGTCCACAGTGGTAGACAAAGCATAGTTCTGTGCTATTCACTGGGATAAGTTCAACGAATGCAAAAACTTCTAGGGACGAGCGCACAAGACCTACTTAACAAAGTATACAAGCTATTTTTCCCAAAGTTCTCATATTCTTCAAGGTATTTTTGGTTGTTTTACCTCTAAGGGAGTTCAATGAAACATGTTCACGGATGGCAAGAAATCCGTTTATATCGATCAAGTGTCATGGTGACAAAATGATGTGTAACAGTCATCAAAATCAACATCATTGTATTCATCATCATGGTCACCACTACTCTCCTCTATTGCATCCTCCTCCTTTGTATATAATGTCATCTCTGCATCTGTTGGTGTGGAGGATGACCCCTCTACAATATCACAATCATCAAAAGTGACAGACTCTAGCACTATCTCATTAAGATCCAAGTTGGATAATGCCAACTCAACACTATTGTCTAAACCCATATCATTAGGAAAAACATCCCACATCCTTGTCTTTCCCTTCAACCTCTCATCCCTTTGCATGTAAATAAGACAAAGGTTGGTGTGCACATACACAATTGTTTCTACCCTAGACTACTCAAGCCTGCTCTTCTTGACACTATACAAATTCCCATATGTGCTCCAATTCCTCTCGCAACAAGAGGATGTTACCTAAGAGAGGAGCCTCATGGCTAACTAATGTTGAGGAGGGCTTGTTGCCCCATGAGTTTCCCACCAAGAATAGGGCTTCTTAGCCCCCTGTCTCTAATCACATCATATCCTGCAAATCAACTAGTGTTAGTGGAAAACTCTACAAAGGCATCCTCCACCTCATCAAGGGATGCTTTATCATGATAAATCCACATCAATGCATTTTTCCTCCCCTCTGAAATTTCACCATCCCATGTGAGGAGGGAATTTGCAGGAAAGTCTACCATTCAACCACTCATGGCTATAGTATTTTGGGTTCAATGAGTAAGTCAAACAATGTAAAGGTGTGCAATTCTTGTCCCATTTGCTAAGAAGAATATTTTGTATGGTGGTGCAGGAGGCCTCTGATGATGTCTCATACTCAGGGCACTCACTCTGTAAAATAATGCTCCTCACAAACTCAATCATGAATCCCATCCCTCATAAACCTCTCCTAGGATGGGTTGGTCTGTATCTGCAAATCGAAGCAAAGAAATGATAGGGTCCATGATCTCAATAAGTTGATCTACCCTCTCCCACTAAGCATCATCTAACACTGTGCCCTTCACTATTTTTGAGGTTGCTTGATCTATCTTTCTCCAATAAGAACAAAAGTCTGAAATAACCATGGCTCCAAGAGCAGTCTTGGCCTCCCTCAATCTCTTCAACATGTCAAATGAAAAGGTAAACTGTGTATCCGCAAACTTCGACAATGATAGATTGGTGCACTCCTTGTAGATAGTGAGGGAATTTGTTTGATTTTGTACAAAGTTGCAGATATGTCGTCCATCCTGAATAATGCTTCCAATCCAAAGTACATAAGAAGCAATAGATTTAAGTGCTAAATTCCAAGAATGCACAATGCAAGGTGTCCAAAATACTTTTGGACATTTAGCTTCCACACGCATGCCAGCAACCTTGCAAACAGGTTCATAATCTGTAATGATTTGCACACAAAAATCAACACTTACATCTTAAATAACTTTAATAAACGACTCACCCATATATTGTGCATCCTTGTATTGTCCAAGTGCACCCACTGATTTCAAGAAAAATGGACCATTCAAGGAAGACATCATGAAGTTGATGACTGGGTGTCGTGTTGGATCTGTCCATCCATTAGAAACAATGCTAACCCCAGATGTTGACCATGCTGATTTAATAAGCTGAAGCATTTTTTCCACCTATTTCTTTGCCTTCATCAATAATGTGGTTCCAAGGTTCTCAAACCCAGGAGGCACATACCTTGATGGAGCCCCTTGAGTTAGAGCTCAGCACATCTCAATAAGTAAAGGTGAGCATGCAACATTAAAAGATATGAAGTTCTGATAGAAAAAAATGCAATGGTGAGATTAAATCTTCCTGTTTCTCTTTCTGAAAATCCTTGTCCACTGGACCAAGTGCCATTGCCTTTCTTTTTGTATCTTGTCCCCCACCAGAACTCTCAAATGAAAATTTGTTGTTGCTTTTCTTCAAGAATGGAAGGGGATCATCATTCTTGTTTTTTTCTCTTGTGACTAATGTCACATGGTTTGGGTTCAAGTCCAGGTTCGAAAATGATTAGGTTCTATTTGAATTTGAATTTCTTGATGAGGTTCGTCATTAAGTCCGTCTATATGTACACATATATTAATTTAAAATGAATTATAGGATAAAATAGTAAGAAATCCACATCAATAAACATCAAAAATGCTATCACGGCCATAGAAATTGCAAGGATAAATTACAAGCTTAAGTTGTGACATGAAGTTATGAGTTTTGATCTATGGACTTAGTCAATGGCTATGAGGTTCGATGAGGTTTTTCGAACCTCAAAATTTTGTTAAGGTTCACCAAAATTTGAACCTTAAGGTTAAAGTTCAACGAACCTTGTGACAAGTGACATATTTCCACAAGGGATATTTTTTATCTTGAGGATGTTGTCTTCCCTCAACATTTGAAGTTGTTGTTTCATCCCCACTTCCAATAGAGGGAGCACTTGCAGACCCTGATGAAATTAGAAGAGGAGGGGCACCTCCAATGGGGACATTCTTCCACTTCCTTTGCCCCTTCTCTTTTGCCCTTGACTGAGCCATGAATGTTGTAAAAAATAAAGAAAAAATGCACATGCAAACTGTTATAATAAAAATGCAAAACAAATAGAGACAAAATGCACTTACTTGTTGCTTGAATTGCCTCCAAAATGCTCCCACACTTTTCTCTTCGCTTTCACACACCCACAATAAACCCACAACAAGAGAAAATGAGTATTGTGGTGTTACAATGGCCCAAAACGACCTTTTATGGCCATGCGAAGGTCAAAAAAGCAAGACACGTGTCCCAAAATCAGGGTACGTTCATGTCCCAATGAGACACGTGAGGGCTAAGGAACGAATCTGATTTCATAGGTGCTTATGCTTGTTTGTATTTTGGCTCATGGCATGGATTATAGGGTGACCTGGAAGAAGGAGGGGTCTTGACTGTGATCTTGTTTCCTCACCTTAAATGGGGGGTTAATCTTTGACCCTAATCCAATGGGACCTCCCCTAATGGCCCAATGGGCATAGGCAGAGCACTACTTTGGAAGCCCTAATTGAGATAACGTGTTCCATCTATCCCCATTCCATACTTACCACTTTCCATCCTACATTACATGCCCTATATTCCACCTCCATTCTTTGGGTTCACCTGACCATTGGTTCTCTAAGATTTGGCACCCATACATCCTCATACCTACGTAGGGCCCAAAACTTCGCTCTGTGAGGTTGATGCAACTAAAAGAAAAGGAAAAAACATATATTGGCCATAAGCAAAATAAAAGAAATAATATCAAAATGCAAAAGATGGCTAGGACATACACATTGGCATGTGGGCAAAAGCCTAGCATGAGATCTACCTCACCCCTTTTGGCCATCACCTAGTTCCTGAGCACATGTTGCTCTTTCACATCATGAAAAAGGAACACTTGCATGTACCAAACCTTAGTGGGAAATGAGCTGCCTCATCATTAAAGGGGTAATAACCGCTATACATCATAGAAAGCAAGTTCTAAACCTTTGAGCTACGAGTAGTAATACAAAGAAAAAATCAAGAAAAAATAAAAGGTGCACAAGAGTGGTGGGAAAAAAAAGGTCAAGTTGGTAACTCATGCATCCATGATTACTCCCTCCCCACATCCACATACTCAGGATGTGGATCCCCATCATGTTGTCCCCTTTTACCATGGCACTTGGCTAAGAAGTTTTCTCCCCTCTATTGGCATCATTATTCACATAACACCAATTGATTGAAGGGTGGATTGAGGAAATGCCACCTCCCATTGAGGGATGGAAACACCTAATAGTGTTGTCTTTTGGCCACTCCTACTTAGGGAGGTAACACCATTGGGAGTTCAAGACCCCAAATTTGGAAGGGAATCCTTATTTAAAGTGTCAAATAGACCATTGCTTTCAAGCTTGGTCCACTTAGATGAAAAAATGATTATTGTAATTATTGCACCTAATGGTTTGTTACTTTCACTAGAATTTGTGATGTGATTGTTAGGTGGTTTCATAGATGGGGCCTAATCACCTTAACTAGAACGGGATCTCAAAGCAGAATATTGACACCCATAAGTGAGGTGTTGAGAGCCATGGGGCTCCAAGCAACAACAAAGCATCATATACACCCTTCGGTACCTCCAACACCCATTGTGTTTTGGCATTTTTCCCTACACTTGATGGTTTTCGAGATGATGCACCTAAATCCAACATGCCCTAGCTGGTCATAGCACTTTGTGAGGGATGACACTTGATCCAAGGCCCAGATGAGGATGGTCTCACCCCGTGAGACATGGGAGGGTTAGCACCACCTTGGAAGCCCTCAATGTTGGAGCAGAGACAAGCGATATGGCCATTTTGTTGATTTTTTCTTGGCACTTTAGAATCAGGTCTATGTCTAAAACATGATCACAACACACAAAAATACAACAACTCCAAGCACTTTGCACAACGGAAAATGTACAATAGTGAATCAACAAAGTACAAAATAATTATGCCAACCCCAAACTTGTTAATATTACAACTTTAATGAAACAAACATAGGGAACTCGTACTAGGGATCATGGCCCTTACAATTAGCCCTGATACGAGGAAAACTAGGGCTTGAGATCAACAACTTATGGTCCTCAATCTGCCCAATAACAAGAACAATCTTGACTTACTTGCTGAAGAAGCGTTTGACCACAACCCTTTTAGTCCACTTGTCTTGAAACACTGGCAAGTCCTTTTCCACCTATACACGCAAAGAACACTATTGGTCCAATACCCTTGCACATTTCAACTCAACAAATCTGCCTTCTAACAATGACAATGCTCCTCCAAGGTCATTGTTCATAGGCTCAACAAGTCTAGCTTCTCTCAGTGATTATGCACACCAAACTACTGTCAATTCAACCTCCAATATACTCTCTTCACAAAGTGATCTTGTTGCTCCAAAGTCACTGTTCATCGGCTCATGTACTAGCTCTCTCACAATAGGTTAGAGCATTTACTTTCAAAGCATTAGTTTGGGAAATTTACCTCTTGAGCTTTCATTTCCAAGCTTTACTTTCAAGACATCTTCTTCACTTGGAATACTTACTTTTGCAAGTGCTCGATATTTGGCACTGGTCTACATTGCTCCATCTTGTCCATTATTGCAATATCTTTATTTGTAGATGGTTATTGTTATTATGATGTCTTGAATTCATTTGCTGCAATTCATATATTGATTTAATTTGGATGTATCTTTGATCATTAAATTGTAACTCCTAGAAGTTAACTTATCTAGCATCGATTTGTTAAGCCTTAGTTATTTTTGTAGGGTCCACCCCACTTGGCTTCGCTAGGAGTTAGACCAGATGGAGAAGTTGAGATTTTAGTGACAACAGCTCAATTCGAAACTTGCCTCCAAGGCCAAACCAAGTGGAGTTAAAGATTTTCTCCATGATAATCCTAGGTGTGGATTTAGGGGGAAACACTCATTATTCTATGAGCCATCAATAATGATAAGAGGCAAGTAATATGGACTTTGAAAACCTTGCATAAATCTAGAAGGAAAACTAGTTAAGAGGGTGAAATTTAAAGAAATACAAGGAATTTGAATGTGAAATCCACAGAGTAGATAGGAATTGATCCTTGTTATAATAAAACAAACATTGATGGTGATGAAAATAGTGGCATGGCCCTCTTAACACTAGTTGTTGACATTGGTAAGCCCCTTCCTTGTCATTCCCCAGCAACTCAAATGAGAAACAACCCAAAATTACCTAAAGGGCTGGGTAATTTTTTCGATTTTGGCACAAAAAAATCATGATTTTTTCCAATTCTTCCTACAAATACCCATTTCCATTCTTTATTAATAATTCACAATTTTTACTTGTGGTTTTTGGTTAGGGCTTCACATCCCAATTTGTCGTGATGTTGCCGAAAATTTGGCAGTTTTTTGAGCTATGCATCTAAATCCTCATTTATTCCCATGATTTAAGGCTCAATTTTAGGGCATTCTTTCATTTGGAAATTCATGGGGCCTATTTAGGCATGCATAAAGTGCATTAAAAGAAGAAATTAGCCATATGCAAGTATAATTTCTCTTGCAGGTGGATATTATATAAGGAGGGTAAGCTTTTGGAATAGTTTCTTCATGCACATGCCATTTTCATTCAGAAAAGGAGAGTTATACTTGGAGACTACT
The DNA here is from genome assembly GCA_000404065.3 of Pinus taeda. Classification (NCBI taxonomy): domain Eukaryota; kingdom Viridiplantae; phylum Streptophyta; class Pinopsida; order Pinales; family Pinaceae; genus Pinus; species Pinus taeda. The sequence continues at coordinate 21,010 of APFE031096588.1, forward strand.
ATTGTTATACTGCTTCTATTTTCTATCACTCTCCTATTTCATTCTCTTCTTCTTCTATAAATTATACAAGCAATGTGAGAGCAAGACCAGTATTATTATTATATTTGACAATAAAGAGTTGGTGGTTATTGCTTTGTTCCTTTCATTGCTTCTACCTTCTCTCGAGAGATTGTAATTGACTGCAAACAGTGGGTACTTGTTATAGTCATATTCTTTCTTGCATCATTGGGATTGTTTATCCCCAGGATGTTGGAGAGTTACTAGTGTGTCCAAGCCTATCGAGGATATTGTTCATCCTACAACCTTTGATAATTTAAGACATTCAAGCATATCTTTGGCAATTATCCCTTCTCTGGTGCTTGCTAAGAATTTATGTTTTCCAGACTGTTATTTCCCTTTTATTTTAATTCTTGATGAAGTTCAAGTAGGAATTGGGTTTCACTCTTCACCCTATTCACTTTTTCTGGATTCACACTCTTACTCCATAAAGGCACTGATCTAATTACTTTTAGTTGTTTACTTCTCATGAAAATCAAATACTATTTACCTACCTCAAATTGTGTGCATTCTAAGCATTCTAGGCATAGTTAATTTGTTTTTATCAATTTTATATCATGAAACAACAATATTAGCTAGCTGTTTTCATATATTCCTTACAGAAAAAGAGGAACCTTACATTTTTCTCGATTTTCATGCGCTTGGAAGCATCAAAGATCCTAAACACATTAAAACAGTAATTTAATTGCACTTACCAGTCAAAAAAACAGCCCAAACAGCTCACTGTTTTTTCTGCATTAAGTCAAGCATTAGATTTTCTAATTTCATTGGATTGTGTGGTCAACACAAAATGAGAAAATTTATGTCTTTAATTCAGCATTTACGGCACTTAAGTGAATTTCAGCTCGTTTCACTTTTTTGCATTGGTTGCATTGGGACTTGTGCCCATAGCTTAGCATAATTTTTTGTAACAATCGCCATGCAAAATTATAGCTAATACGACAGATTCAGCTTGTTTTTAATATTTAGTTGTAGATTTATTTTAGGTGACCAAGTGCTTAGTGAATTTCAAGTGTTACTAATCAATGTTTGAGTTACAATTGACTTGTAGAATCATGTAGGGATACCCACCTAAAGTCTGCAAGCATGAACTTTGAAGTATGAGAAGGTCAGCAAGGTAACAATGCTTATTTCCTATTGTTATCTGGAATCCTTTCAGCATCTTGCCAGTGGAAATTTGTGCATGATAACACTGCTAATTACATGGCCATCCAAAAGTTGCTGATGGAGAGGCAGTACCATACATTGTGTTGGATTCCATGTGTTGACTATTGCAGCAATTTGATGGTTGTGGATATAAAAAAAATCACATTTGTCAAGGCAACCATTGATCAGGGTGAGAGAATTACTAGATACATATATAAGTTTATAACCATGCATTTGTCCTCAGTCTCATGAGGTAATTTGCATGGATGGGGAGTTGCAACTTGAAATTACACAGTTTGACACCAGTTTTATTTTCCCTAAGACTCTTCACTGTTGACAATTGGCAATGAAGCATCACTAGATACATATATAACCATGCACTTGTCCTTAGTCTCATGAGGCAATTTGCAGGGATAGGGAGTTGTAACCATGCACTTGTCCTTAGTCTCATGAGGCAATTTGCAGGGATAGGGAGTTGTTGTGCCTTGAAATTACACAGTTTGACACCAGTTTCATTTGACTTAAAACTCTTCATGGTTGTTAATTGGAAATGAAGAGGATCTTCATTTTCAATAAGTTGAGTGATTGTGAATATAGCACAAAACAAAAAAGGAAAGTCATTGCTAGACTCATGGATCAAGATCGCTTCTAGGAAGGAGGGGAGGAAGTGTGCATGATCAATGAATTCTTTTGTTTACTTGTCTCAATAACACAGATGTTATGAAGCTATGGCAATGGCAGTTGGAAATCCATGCTATTATGGAAGTTTTTAAGTATAAAATACCAATTTGGCAATGCCATTCAATAAATTAATCTCCATACTCTCCTTTGGAAAATTCATGAATCATGCATAGAAAAGAAAAGAAAAATTATAACTGATCTTCTAATAAAATTTATAGTAATACCTCATCACTCATAAGTTGTCGAATTGCAATACGAGCTGCATGTACTCGTCCCAAAAGACGCCATAGAAAATTGTAATCTTGATTAAATCTCTCTGCAATTGCAAGCTCTTTCTGAGCCTTTAACCAAGAACACAAAGAAACCAATGTTGGTTATTTTAAATTATCATCTCAAACTTAAAAATATAATTCTGTTGAAGAAAATTCAGTATTACTCACAAGTAAAACTAAATAGAATTTCAATTCAAATTTGAGAGAGACCTTGGAATAATGTTTCTACATCACCATTTTGTATTCCTTTCATTTCATTCCAATGTAGCAAAATGCCAGATTTTTTACCAGTTCATTACAAGCATTCTAGGTTAGAAAAGTATGTTTTGATAAGCATATGCTATCCAGAGTGGAGTCTGAATCCATCAATAATTTTTACCCTTCATACTATCTATTTGTTAAGAATACAATAGAAACACATACAACAATGGTAGGAATTATTTTACAAAGTCTCCTTTAGATGAAATGATGACATCTAAATAGTAAATTTATGATCAGATTCAACTTATAGAGAATACAAGAAGACAAGAGAAAATTCTAAATGCCACATTTATATTACTTTACCCAGAAAATTAACTTCTAATTCACCTCTCCTATAAAAGAACGAACATTTCATACATGCATAAAATGTGTATGGCCTATTATGACAAGGAGAAAAATTGTGCCCTATGACTAGAATGATTGTAGAAGCATTACCTGCTTCAAAAGGTCAAAATTTGTTTTCTTTTGAGAGACAGCATGGACTTTGTTTAAATGCTTATTGATTAGAAGCAATGCACGCTCATATGCAGCCATTGGAAATACAAATAGCTCGGCTCCAACATAGCAACTCTCCTCCCTGTGATAACACATGATGATAAACATCAGAATATAAAAGACAGAAAGCTATTAAAACATATATTCACAACCAAAAAGACTCCATACCTTATATTATCAAGGCATTCATGAGCAGCATCTAGTTTTCCTAGCTCTCGAAAGGCTGTGCCTTTGATCAAACTGCACACTGCATAATCATCTTGCATTTCGATTTCATCCTGTTGCTCAAATGAATAAATGATATCCATTTAATAGAAATATAATGTCTTTTACCTTTACACTTTGAAGCAAAACTACATTACAAAGAAACATGCCTACAATATGATGACTTTATTAGATTTATCATTTAAGCACACATACAAAGAGAGAATAAGAAGAGGTTTAACAAGGGAAACTAAAATAATAGATCCAAATTTCTTGGAATATATAAGCACACGTGATCCAAAATGGATTTAAATAGCTACAATATGACTTTGTTGATGTTTTAGAACAAAGAACATGGGACCTATAAAGGGTTGATTTGGGCTATGTTCACCATGCCGCCTACACCTACCTACAAGTCAGTTGAGAAAAGCCTTCAAACCCACAAGGTGTGGTTGGTGGCAGGGAACTCAGAGAAAGGGCTGTCACACTAATCCCAACTCTCTCCGTTTGAGCTATCACCTAGGTTAGCTAAAGGGGGTGGTCCCTAATAAAAAGTTAAGTTAAAAGATGTGAGTTTCTAAGAGAGTGTTATAGTGAAAATGGATTACTTTTAAGGATTTATGGGCAAATATGAAGTGAGCAACTTGAAATAACAATGCTAATCATTAATATGATTAAAAACCATAAATCTGGTGCCTTATAAGGAATTTGCTCAACAATTTAAAGATATATTTGTTCAAAGTAAAATGCAATGCTCTCAAAAGAGAAAACAAAGTAACCCTGAAATGTAGATAAGAATTGTTAGCACAAAATATGTAAAATACAAAATGCTTTTGAGATAATCAACTTTATAAATCAAAACATGTGAAGCATATCTTGCCAAAACCCAAAAATTAGTAATTAACATGGGAATGTAAAAGAAAGGAAGTGCTTAACCAAGACATCAATAAGCAATTAAACTTGAAAAATGAAAAGAAAACACTTGTTTGAAATGATTACGATACTTGCCTTTGGAATAGACTTTGCATATGAAAACTCAAACCATCAAGAGACAAGTAAAGTAAATGTAATGGAAAGTGCTCTTGGTTAATTTTATTAATTAGCTCTACAATAAGATTACAATTTAACTCTTCAATCCTCAGACCTCACTCTCGCTCAATGATATGAATCTCACAGTGAGGAGTCAATAGAGGAGTAGAGGATCCCTAAGATGTCTACTTCAACCAACTTATGTTGCAAGTAAAATTTTAATGAGGCTTGGGGCCTTCTTACACTAAAATGCCTATATGAAATGCAAATTGTGTTAAGTCCCCAAATTAAAATAATAATACATGCAAATTCTTCAAAGAGATTGATTTGCAATGCTTGAAATGAAATAGTGTTCAACATAAGTTGCAATTATAACTTCAATTGGAGGAATAAAATTAGCTTACAAGTGTTGCATGTGTTTCATCAATGAATTAAAATGATACAAGTAATTTGCTTGAAAGAATTATTTGTTTCAAATAGACAATGACAATAAATTGCTCCAATATTCAAGATAAAAAAGTACCATAAAATTGAAGCATGTATTCAAGTGCTCATGAAACAATTTACCAAGGTAAATGGAAACGAATCAAAGTTTGTTAAGGATATAAAATGTTTGCATGTAAAGGATGAATTGCCCAAAGTGAAGAGTAAGCTTGTAGCTCCAAGCAACAATGATGCGAAGCTCAAATGAAATTGTAACAAACTTTAACTTAATGAAATGTGATAGTGAGGTTGTGTTAATTCCCAATTAAAGCATGCATGTAAGTGAATGAAGTATGAAAGCTTAAACCATGCAAATGTCAATCCACCCAAGAGAAGCCTCCCTCTAAATGGAGAGATAGGATACCATGGGAGAAATCCCAAGCTCCCACAAGCAAGTTAGATCTTTTAATAATATTACAATGAGAAGAGGGCCCTTCAAAGTTCTCAACTATACTTCAAGGAGAGTCTTCACAATAATTATTTGAAACTTGAACACTAGACCTCTTTTCTTGGGAAAGTAGTGACAAGATCTCACAAAACTTATGCAAGGGAAACAAGGTGCGAGTTTCCTCCAAATGCCCACATCTTAGAGAGGAAAATGGGAAGCCCTCTAGTGAAATCGACTTGGCCAAAATAAGCCACAAAAGGGCTCACGACATCCTTGGAAATCGAACCCCCAACACTTGCCAAAGGTCCTGCAAACACTTGTTAGATGTTGCGGGAAGTTGATCTTCAAAATCTGCCACACAAGAGTTAGCAAACAATCCAAATAATGGCTGCAAAATAAGTTAAGTATTAATGGAAAAATCAGCAAGATAAAATGGATATGTACAATTATAATTTACAAAAGGGTAAGCTAAAGAGTGAGAGTAAACTCTTGTCTTTGCTTAGTCATCTTCAAGCTCTTAGATAGCAAATGAAGGAAATGAAGTACAATGTTTTTTTTAAAAGAGATTTAAATTTAGAAGTTCTCGGCTTGTGTACAAGCTATGTGCCGAAATCCCTGCAAAACCACTTTGTAAGATAAGACTATGAAGGTTCAAAGAACAAATGAGCGCTCCTTTAAAAATGTATTAAGATTGGGTTGGTCCCTCCAAAGACTTCCCCTCACGCTTGATTCTGTAATCCCAACAAGATGTTCCCTCTACAAAACTTCAATCAAGAATTAGTTCCATATAGATTCAGCAATAAGCAATGATAAAAAACTCTAGAGATTTATTTAAAACCAACTAGATCATTCTATACCTAGAGCATACTTCTAAATCAAATGTCAATGCAAGATAGCTTTACATTAACAAATCTACAGGAGCATATAGAAGCAAATTAGATCAAAGCATGAGTAAAAGGAATTGTACCAATCATCAACAATTTATCACACTCGAAAAAGAGGAACACCTCATGAATGAAACCCCAAAGTCTTTATTGATATTTCTGAAAGTGTACAAGGTAGCAGTGCTTCTGCAAGCACAATAGCTAGTAACAATATTATACAATGTGAGATCCCATGGCTCTATTATATAGAGAGTTGGAAGCAAATTCCAATGAAGAATGACAATGACAAATGGCATTGGAGCCAACCCCAATGTAGAAGTGATTAAACAAGTGGCATGAGATGATAATCCCAAAGAGAAATTCAAATTTGTTGAATGGAGCTCCAATGCCAAGTGTAAAAATCAAATTCTGACAAGTCGACATCATTTTTTTCGTCCCTTATGTGCCAAATTCAAGTTTTATGGTTGAATGAGAAGTGTATATGGGTGGTAACCCATGTGGGGACAATTTCTCACAAAAATCTCCACCAAATATTCTCCCAAATCCTCTCAAATGTGCATTAACTTCACAAATTCGAATTTCCAAGTAGCTTTTTTATTTAATGCCAAAAATTCGATTTTATTTGAGCACATGTCCTTTATTTGATTTTAAGAGTCCACATCACCTCGGGACTTCACTTTTAACTCCCCCATAATTTTCCACCTCATTTCCACAACATTTAGCATGTGTGGATATTTATTTTTCCCCATTTATTTAATTTATGGCTTAATTAATTGCTAGATTTCCCACTAAACTTAGGAAAAATGGGTTTTGAGGGTTCAAAACATATTATTAACCCCTCAAAGTGTGTCATAGTAGAAAGTTGAGGGTGAGAGATTTAATTTTGATTACTCATACCCCATACAAATTCTCTAGACTACACTTATTACAATTTAAATACAATTTTATTTGCAATTTTTGACCTGCGAGAGATCTAAAAAATTAAAAAATGTAGGAATTTACAGGGTAAGTTCCTCAGACAGAACACCAAAAGGACACCGCTCACAAACAGATCACAGATCAATACACCAGTATTTTGACGTGGTTAAAACCCTCAGAGAGGGAAACAGTCCACGGCCTGCGCCAACGTGGCTACTACAGGCAATTTATTAATAAAAGAATGAAAATTTACATAAGCTTCTCTCATGCACGGTTAACCTACAAATGACCCTCCATGCGCTTTAAATAGAATTCATGGACCAATCGGGTGTCAAGCCACGGATCAAGTGTCGGTAATACCGAGGAGAGAATGAACCGTCGGATCACTACATATCGTGACCGTCGGATTGTAAGTTACAAAATGTACAACGGTAAAGAAACACACTTTACCTAACTCTATACTAGACCAAGTTGAACTTAACTATTTCCTATGTGTCGGAATATCCTAACATCCCCCCTTCAGAACAACTTGGGATAGGATTGAAGGATTTACAAATATGACACAATAGGAGAAGGAAGGAGGCACTAGAGCCTATCCCCCCTTAGTGACAACTTCCTGAACTCCAAGTATATATCGAAGTTTAGTGAACTTCGCCTCTGTGAGAGCCTTTGTGAAGATGTCTGCAACCTGATCATCTGTTGAACAATATTGCACTTCAAGAACATGGTCATGAATGAGCTTTCTGATGAACTGCATGTGTAGTTCAATGTGTTTGCTGCGCTGATGCTGAACTGGATCTTTGCAAAGCTGAATGGCACTTTGATTATCACACCAAAGTGTAGTCGGATGCTGCTGCTCAAAGCCCAATTCTGATAGGATCTGACGAAGCCACAAGGCTTCCTTACTAGCTTTCACGGCACCACGATACTCTGCTTCTGCTGACGAAAGAGAAATGGCAGCCTGTTTCTTACAAGCCCATGTAATAGGTCCTGAACCAAGAGTGAAGACATAACCGGCAGTAGACTTCCGATCATCAGGGTCACAAGCCCAATCAGAATCAGTGAAACCAACTAATAGAGGAGTTTCTTTGGCACTGTAATGAATCCCAAACTGTATTGTACCTCGAACTTAACGAAGTATTCTTTTAGCTGCTTTCCAATGACTTTCACGGGGGTTTTGCAAAAAACGAGCAACAAGGCCAACAGCAAAGGAAAGGTCAGGACGAGTATGGGATAAATACAAGAGATTTCCTACAAG
>APFE031096592.1:0-20824 GCA_000404065.3 Pinus taeda
TTTAAATTATTTACCAACAATCTTTTGTGTATTGGGTGGCCATTAAGCCAACATTTATCCATTGGTCATTTTATAGAGTTCAAAAAATCTGCAAAGTTTCGCTTCCAAAAGAAACATCAAAGTTTTCGGAGACAATTTTTTTGTGGCATGAAAAGCAGAGAATATCTTAGGCCTTTCTTGGGAATTAATTCCATTTCATGTGATTGGGTTCGGATTCTGTTCTGAATTTCCCATGACAAAGCAAATGAATTCATCATCTCACTATTATTAGCTCTGCGCTGCATACAGCGATTAATTTTGGGAAAATATTCCTATCAACAATACTTACCCAATTTCTCTCTATTAGCAGATCGCGGTATTCACCGAGCAGGTTATATGCACAAATATGTGCTCCAACATGCTCAGAGCTATGGATGCAACTTTCAATCTTAAATATTACTGTATTCGAACATAGGGACTAGGTTAAGGAGTTTGGGTTCCTCGTTTTTGGATTTACGACTGGTGGTGATCTATTAGTTTGATTAGTTTGTTTTTTGTTTTGAAAATTATAGAAATTTTAGTAATATTTTAATATAATTTGTAGAGATTTTTGTAAATCAAAATTACAGTTGTGAAATTTCAAAATTTAAGATGCCCATAAATTTTTAATACTAAATCTATTTCCACCATTAAAAATATAATTTAACCACTATGATTACAAAATTTCTTAAAATTATTTTACCCAAATTCTAATCACCATCTCACCCATTCCTTAACCTTAATAAACAAGGCCATCAATTAATCAGTCAAACACCATTAAAATAAATCTATACAAATACATGTCATTGCCTACTTGGCATACTCTCGTTGGATGATACCTTATGTCATATTCCAGAGCCGCGCTCTCTATAAATTCGACCCACCCTTTTTAATTTGACGACAAAAATTTCATTGCCTACCTGGCATACTCTCGTTGGATGATACCTTATGTCATGTTCCAGAGCGGTGCTCTGTATAAATTCGACCCACCCTTTTTAAGTTTGACGACAGAAATTTCCTTCAGGAAATTGTAAATTTTTGTTATTAAAACTGTGTTTTTAATATTATAAATAAATATATTGAAAATGTGTTTTTAGTGTATAAATAATTTCAAAATGATGAAAAATACGCAACAAATTACCAACATCATAACCGCCTTGGGTAAGGATTACTCTAAATGGCTTTCTTTTGGGCCAAGTCTAGCGGTCATCTTTACCATGATTTTATGTGTTTCTAGAAATTTTCCACATTCAACTTTGTTTAGAATTTTTAAATGTTAAATATTTTTGGAATTATAGTTTGTAATTTTTGTTTTTAAAAATTTCAAAATCATTTTTTTTAAATCAATGAGATTTCCATTATGACAATAAGTTATATGGGTGTTTATAGTGTTTCAAAAGTTTATTAATCTTATTTTTACTAGATTTGTTAGCTAGTTAATTCACCATAATTCTATAATTTTGATATTAGCAAAAAATATTGAGATAACGAAAACAAAAGATTATTAAGAAACGAGAAAAGATTTACACAACTTATAGCCACAAGGAATAAGAAGAAGTTACAAGCATAGGGTTTACTATGCTAGAATCGGTATGTGGTTGTTTAGGAAATTCACACTAAATGTGCTTCTCCATGTGCTCCAAGTGTTCCACTAGAAAAGTCACACGAGGCTCCAAATGAGCCAAATTGTCTTGCATCCTCCACTGGTTTATTTGTAGATCATCGAGGGATGATATGATCTCATTACAATCATCATGTTTCTCCTAGAGGACTTGTCCCAACAAAGTTTTTAACTGCCAGCATAAGGTGACCAAGTGGAAATATTGTGTTCTCCTCCCCCTATTGTGGCCTTGATCAAGGAGCCAATGACAAACTTCTCCAACAAGTTCCAAGTATGAGAAAGATTATATCTCTTGGTGCATATTTTTCTCTAGCTTGTGTATGTTAGATTGAGTGCAAGGCAAGGTTGCAGCTTGAAAGGCAACAACCACCTTCTAGGCCCGAGTCTTAGCCCACGAGTGGTTGGGCTATCCACAATTAGATTTCCCACGTTTACCCCTCACTCGACGACTATGACCCCTTTTCCTAGACATAATGCTCCACACTGTTGACCCATATCTACACTTGCTAGGAGGGAACCCAATACACTAAATCTATAAATATCCACACTCAATCTATGTTGAGACAACACACGAATGACCACTCTCTTTCAAAATCGCTCTACCTACCCGTCCCTTTAACACAAGTATGAAGGGCACCACCTTAAGGCCCGCAAGACAAGGAGGAAGATAAGGTTGTGCCCAATCACCCAATGAAATACCAAACCCCGGGACAACTAAGGTCAAGGTAAGGGAACTAACTAGAAACCAGAGCAAAAATAAGATTGGGAGCCAATTGAACAAAATAACTATGAATGCACCGAAAGGAAAACCTTGAGACTTGGAGTAATGACAATTCTAGATGGAAAAGAAACCTTGCAATAAACTAAAAAAATGGCCCTAAACTGGAGAGACCAAATACCTATAATTACCTTGAAGCAAAATTTAAATTGTTGTTCGAACTTAGAAATTGTTGCGTGCCTATAGCTCTCGTATCATCCAAAAATTTTAAATCCCTTGTTCAATTTCTTCTAACCACTTTCTCACAAGAGTTGGTTATCCTCCCCTGCTGAATGGAGCCTAAGAGTTGTAGCATATGATATAACCTACTGAAGAGAGAAAGAGTTGCACGACAACACCACGCTATCCACACCAAACCCAAAAACCCTGCAAAGGACCCCACACCTTCAAATAATTTCCAATTTGGAGAATAGCAGACTAAATTGTAGGGTAGCTTGGACAACACCCATGCAACCAATTGAACCCCCCCTCATCTCGTTGTTGTAGACACTTTGAAGGAAAAATCTGGAATAACGTTAAGGAATGAGCCATTAAATGGTTTTTATGCCACATGTATTGTGTTTGGGAAGTATACTATGCCACCCCTTCCTTATTCATCAAGAGAGTAGGTGGGGGTGACAAGTGCCCCGAGATCCCTTTCTCTGTATTTGTCCACCCCATCAAGGTAATTTTCAAAACCATATTAAATAAGTAAAATAACAACAAAAATTTAAAATAAAATTATATTTTACTAGTAATTTATAAAAAAATATAAAAGTAAAATTATATTTTAATAGTTCTCTTGAGAGTGCTTAGTGGTTACCTTCTTTCTTCCCTCGCTTAATTCAATAATATTTAGTAATTACCCTCCACTTCATAGTTTCCTCATTTAATTCACTAAATTCTTCACTTCCAATGTTGTTTTACGTTAGAATTATTATTATTTTTAATTATTTTGTTTTTATCGTTTATGAAACATGGTAAAGATAAAACCTAATTCTTGTTTTATAATTTATGAAATACTATAAATATTAGATATAATTCATATGAGTTTTGAAGTAAAATTGTGTTAGTTTATTCTTATAACATCTTGGGACGAAAGAGTATGTCACTTTTGCAATACCAAGATGGTGGAATATGAAAAATACTTTCTCATGAATCGTTAGGCTCTTACTCATATCTGTTCTCATTTCCAAAACATTTGCCACACTACCAACTTTTTGCCTTTTCAAGTAAGCAAAACAATAGTGATCTTGGAATGCTTCTCTTTTTTTTTTAATCATAGTTCAACAAAATTTTTAAAAATGTCAATTAATCTCTTACCTTCTTAAGGTTCCATAAACAATATTAGTTTAGTAGACATTAATCATCATCACCATCTTCATTAATGTTTTTTAATTTAATTTATATTAAAAAAATGTTAATATTTATTAATTATTATTCACTTCAATTATTAATATAATTATGTAAAAGTTTAATTAAATTAAATTTTTTTAATTTTAAATTAACATAATATATATATGAATGATATTATTTTGTAATTTCATTTTAAATCTAATGACTCATTACTTTAATTTTCCAAAAACAAACATTTCACGTCATTGTAACACCTTATATTATTTAATACTATTATGTTATATAATATTAAACATAATATTATAACATTTAATATTATGATAAGCTTTTGCAATTATAAAACATTAAAATGGAAAATTATAAATAATTCAATTACCAACAAAAGAGGTCATATATTAATAAGAGACAAGAGTATCTTCTTCACCTTTCTAAAGTTGTACCCAGAAAGTTTTGGTGGAATGCACTTGTTCGTTAAAAAAAAAAAAATCATTTGATCCCCTTAGAGAATTGGGGCATTGATCTTAAGAATTCATATGAATCTTTGGACACCATGGGCACCATCTTAAATAATCCTATTAAAGGAGATATATTTTCTCTAAAAGACATTAAATCTAGGACTCATAAGCTCGCTAATGGGAAAGCTAAAGATATTAAACGATACCAAGCTGAAATATTTAAAATGGGAAGGTCTATCCTCATTCTTCATCTCCACAAGCTTATTAATTTGGCAGTAAAGCTTGGCTTCCCTAAGCCTTGAACGAAAATCCATATTGTGCCTATCTTTGAAAGTGGGGACAAAAACGTTCCTTCTAACTACAGGACTATTATGACTAGCCACATCTTAGCCAAACTATATGGGCTAATTTTGGAAAAGAAGATTACCCTTTGGCTTGAAAGCCATGGTAAAAGAGATAAAGAGAAATTTGGTTTTAAGAGACCTCACTCCACTATTGACCACCTTGTCACTCTCAAAATCATTGCCAAGGAATGTCAAAATAGTAAAATCAATCTCTTCTATTGTTTTCTAGACTTTAGAAAAAAAATTGACACTATTCCTTGGGATAAGCTTTGAAAAATACTTGAAGAGATAATGGTTCCTCCTGAGTTGAGGATTTTTGTTATTCACCTCTACGATACTGTTGTTTCCAAGCTTAAGACCAACAAAGGGTGGTATAAATATATTAAATGCAATATCTGGGTTAAGCAAGGGTGTCCGCTATCCCCCACCCTTTTTGGAATTTACATCGATATGCTAGAGAAGTGTTTGGAAACTGCAGGTTGTAAGGGAACCAAGCTTGTTGGTATAATCATTACTCTTCTCCTTAATGAAAATGATATCGTTCTTCTTTCTGAAGCCATGATGACCTAGACAAGTAGCTTAAGACTCTTCATGATTACTGCGCCAAGATGGGTATGACAGTTAATACCGATAAGACTAAAGTTGTGATAATTAAATCCAAAAATATCACCCATTGTAATTTATTCTATGATAACAATTACTTAGAACAGGTATATGCTTATAAATATTTAGGTATTGACATTCCTTATCAGCTCAACTAGAATGATAGCATTGAGAAAATGATTATTAGAGGCTAGAAAGCTTATTATGAGCTTGAAAACAATGATAAGTTCCTTTCTCTTTATATTTGGAGTTAAAAAATGTTCCTTTTATAGACTCTCATCACCCGTGTTGTCTTATATGGATGTGAAGTTTGGGGTTGCAGTATATGCAAAGAGTCGTGGAGAAATATTGAGATGATTCAAAAGCAATTCATAACCTACAACCTCAAGATCAAGGTAAATATTCCCTATCCTATCCTCCTGATCGAAGCTGACATTTCCCCCATTAAAATCATGGCTATGTTTAGGTATCTAATGTATAAGAAGAATATTTACAACATGGAATCCAAGAGGCTTCCCAAAATTGCTTCTAACTTTAGTCAAAACCCCCACTTGCACCTCAAGCATGGGTGGTATAAGGCTGCCCAGTCTTGGCTCAACCACTAGGGAATAAAGGAGGAGAGCACAACATTAGAGTTATGAGCATTTGAAAGAGGGAGCACAACATATGTGAGATCCTAATGTCTGAAGTTCTACATCTATTTCATAGCAAGGAGAATGCTATTTTAACCTCACATCATTTTTTTTGTGGATTTTTTCCCCTTTTTTGTTGGACATAGTTCTTATTCTACGTCCCGTGATACATACTAGAAATATTTCCTAATGTCTTATTTACCACCGATGGAGTTCAAGTTTAATTCAAAGTTCATAACCACAACCACATTGTTGTTGAATTATGGTTGAACATTAATTTATATTTTCACCGTGAACAAATACTTTTCACCATAACTCACACTAGACAAGCCCGAGAGCAACCAATTATCAAGTTTGAGGTTTGGAAGACATAATTTTAATAGTCTTCTTGATATTTGTGATATCAAAGCAGAGGTTGCCAACAATATTTTTCCTAATTTGTAGGAAGTCCTTAAGCTTAAATTGAAGAAACCTTTAGTTTGATTATGTTTTGAGAAAAATCTATAATGAACTGTTTAACAAACTGTTGTGTAATTGTTATAGGTAGGTTCCTATAAGATGCATGAATGAAACTTACAATTTCATCATTACCCTACTCCATTCAACTTCAATGGAGTAGGGTAATGATGAAAACTACAAATTGTACATATTTCCAACTCTATAAAAATTAAAATCACAATACATACTACCCATTATAATTATTAGAGCAGGAAAAGAGTTGTGTTAAAAGTGTGGATTTTCATCTTGCAAATTTCTTTTATGATGAATTCAATGGATCATTATATGTGACAGGCATATCTGAAAAATATTTAGACAAATTCGAGACTAACCACATCTATCCCATATGCAACTTTTTGGGAATTTGAATTTAGAGGTTATGGATGGTTGGAGCAAATGTCTTCAGTGTTGTCTTGGGTTGAATTCAGATGTAAATGAATGTGAGGCAGTGGTGGAACTTAGAAAAGTCAGAAGGATTTGTTGATAGTGGAAAAATTACTTAGATTGATCAAGTCTATATTTTCTTTACAGGTGGGACAGATAAGTCAATAATGCAATGAAATCATACCAAATTCTTCTCAATTTTCAATCTGTAACTTGTTAAGTACGATGTTTTAAAATGGATGACACATCATCTGCAATTCATGTGATGATATTTGTAAATGTCTTATGTGGATCTTAATATGTGGGGCTTCCTCACACAAAGTGGCCACTATGTAAGAATTCATTGTTGTACCAAGTAATCATTTTTACATTTTGTGACATGGACATTGAAATGATATTTTCATGTTAAGAAGGATTCTTTTGATTCTTTCATGATGTATGCTTGGTCTTGGCCATATGTAATTTTGTGGTATATATTAATTGAGTCTACTATATATATATATATATGTGAAATATTCTTTAAAAATGTGATGAAATTTACCAAATATCAATTTATGAACCATAACTAATGCTTATATTGCTCATCATGTTGGGTCAGTGCAGTTTGGTTTCTTTCATATGCCCATATTAGTGTTGAAACCTAAGGATTCCAATGGTGAATAATGTTTGTTGGTACTACATTTCATTTATTATGGGTCATTGAGTTGTGTGTTTGGTAAGTTATGTACACCATTTTGTATTAAAATTTTGAGATCCCATTTTATTATATTTTGACACGCATGTAAAGGCCGAACATGGTTGATGGTATGTGTGTATCTTGTATACACTAATACCCTTGTTGAGGAGGAATTTCTACTGTATGCAAACTGATGAAGCCATGTAAATGAATAGGTATGCATTAAAGCTGAGAGTATGATGACAAACTTTAGATTATGAATTTTTATGACTTAAAAATTTAATAAATCATCACGATTGGTTTAAAAAATATTTGTTTCTATTATACATTGCCAAAAGGTTAATATTCAAGAATCCATTAAGTATTTATATTGTGTGTTATAGAGGATTGGTTAATAATGATAAGGATGCATATGCTAAATTAGCAAATTGTACTCTCTATTTGACAAGAAATTGTTTCATTGCGTGTAATTCAAGAGGTTAAATCTTCTCATTCATGGGGTTGTTCAACACAACTTCTATGTCATCTACCTTATTTTCATTTTGTGATAGTATTTCCTCGCATCTGGGAAATGCTTCCAAACAATTTTCATCCATTGAGGCCTTGATATCCTTCAATTTTCCCCACAGAAGAGCGTAGAGCCCTATCATGATCATAAATATGCCCAACACGTTGTATTCAGTGGATCAATGTTATTTGTGCAACTATTAATCTCCATATCCATTTAAATTTTAGGAATGGTGCAACTATTAATCTCCATCTCCATTTCAATTTTAGAAATGATTGAAAAAGGATTAAAAAATATCCTTTATGTTCTATAAATTCAACATATTAATATAAATTCAATAATATATAATTTCAACATAGTGAGTAGGCAGTTAAAAATGCTAATATTTTTTTTATGTTACGCCTAACACCTACATATCTCCTCATAATGAGATGAAGAGAGTTTCTCCACACAATGATTTATATTTTCAAATCATAATGTAGATAATGAATAAAATTATTCATTTATAAATTACATTTTTTTAGTTACAATTTATAATTCTTTTTAAAATTATTTATTTTTCATAATAAATTTAAGGTTTTTGGTTAACGTCATTTGATGCCTTAAAATTCGCTTGAAACTTTTCAAACGTTGATTTGTCAAACTAGGTTCTACCGATAGAAATGGTCTTGTGAGCTGATTTCTCCACTTTTTCCACTCTAAAAGCATCGACATGAATGAAAAACAATATAATGATCCAATCTAGGTCAACGATGTGGATGTTGAGGACTGAGTTACAATTTCCATGGTAGATGACATGGAAGTACATATTTTTAACATACTGATAAGAAATCATTAACATCTGAAGACCTAAAAATATAGAAGAATTGGATATGACTGCAGGAAGGATAAAATATAAACCAAGATTTGGATATGACCTAGCAAACCAAGGTGTTTGGCTTGCGAATGTGGTGCAATATCAAGATGAGACGTGGGTGTGAGACTATTGTGTGTCAATTGTATGAATGTTGATGTGGCATAAAATGGTACATCTTATGAGTTCCATAACATTGTTCCTAGAGCTTATAATGAGATGAGAAAGCTCTCGATGAGTAGAAGATGATAATGACCTCCAATTGGGTGTGTTACATTGTGTATGCTTTGAAACTTTGAAATCTTTGGCATTATGAAATAACAACCCATATTTGTTGCGATTCAGCCATGAACCACTTGGTGAAGATATATTATATTGCTGAAATATTAATAGACAATATGTGACTCATATTGAATTAAGGTCATCACAAATCAGCGAGGTACCCTCTACAATGATTGTCCTACCCATGGGAGTTATCTTACTTCTCTTCTTTTGTCATAGGTTCAATCATTCCATAATGTATGTAGAACAATCTATTTGTGCACACAATAATAACTATATATGAATGATTTGCTTCAACTAAATAATTCATAATATAATTTGAGTTTGTGATTCTGAGCACAAACACAAATTGTCCACTCATGATAATTCTTCTTAAAGTCTAGGCTTCCTTTCAACTATATTACGTTACCAAATAACATTTTTTCTATGAAACCATAGGCTCATTCTTATAATAACCAAATTAGCTTGTTACAACTGGACACATTAATTTGTATTGTAATTAATTCATTTGAGTAAATTTACGTCTTCTCAATTCATTAAAAACCAAACTTCTAATCTTAGTTTTGAATTTCCTTTATAACTAAAACTCAAGCCATGAAAGTTAATATAAGTTGATGTTTGTGAGACCTTTGTAATGTAAGTTGGATTGTAATTTAATTCATTTGAGTAAATTAAAAAACTATCTTCTCCCCCTGATCAGGGTGTGAGATGGCGGACAGAGCTATCAAGGGTGTCATAATGAAAAGCACAAGGGATGATTCCACTGCCTCCCACACATTTGACATCTATGGTGTGGTGTTCGTCGGCATGCTTAAGGCAAGCAAGAGGAAGGAAGGTGGCATTTGCATGAAATTGAGTTTACTGGCTGCAAAGGGAGAGAATAATTTGGAGGGTGTAAGCACGGAGGTGACGACGACGAAAAAGGAGTGACGACTTCGGGAAAGAGATGAGATACGATGTCTTCAAACATAGATAATCGGGTATGTTAACTGGTTCAGCCTACATTCTGTTATGCTTCCCTAAATTTGGTCTAGTAATTGGGGCTTTCATGGGGGCACGGGGTTTGTGTGGGCGAGTAACTGGGGCGGGGGAATTAGCCTAGAGGAGGTGGTTTGCGGGAACAATCCCAATTCCAGGGGGTCTACTTGGTTGTCTCTTAAGTTTGGCATCCTGCTATTTCACATGGGGATTATAGGGATGGGATGGGAGGGAGTCTGCCTGAGTGATTTGTTGTTTATTGTATGCCTGGAAAACCCGAGAGTTGAAGGTAAGGAAGTGGCAATTATTGTTGTGGTCGGACCACTTCAATTCCTAAAATGCTCTAACGCCAAGCCCCTAAGGAGCATTAGGCGAGGGAAGATTGTCGAGAGTTAGGGTATTCTTTAATGGGGGGAATTAGCATGCAAAGAATTTTGGTCGGGCTAGCTTAAGCTAGTCACTGGGAAGTTGGGTGGTGAGTAAGCTAGGGGCATAATGCCTTGTGGGTGTTGGGGTTCAAATGTCAGGTCGCAGGGAGGATCTGAGTCATGCTAAGCAGAGGCTAAGTCAAGGGGAATGTGGGCAGAGGTAGTCAACGAGGGGCATTGGAGATGAGGGGCGTGATTCCTTCAAGCTTTACCTCTAGGTTACAAGTTTGGTGGCTGGCCATGCACCTCGCCTCCAGGACCACGGTCTCAGCATGAGCAAGGTAGGGGTCATGCAGGGGCATCTCGGGAGTCTCGGGTGGAGGTCCCTTACGCTTGGGGGTTATGCGCATAAATTGTGGGTGACAGATTTGTTGCATTGTCAGAATGGTGGGATGAAGGCAATTCAGAAATTAACATTTTAGAAAATATGGTTTCTTGCTCCCACAATAGGTAAATCAGGAGGTAACTTTCCTTATCCAAGAAAAGCACAAAGATTTGTTTCAGACCAATGTTTGAAGGTGCTCGGAAGGTACATGGGTATTGTGGCTATGGTTCGAGCAACGATTACCAAGGGCTGCAAGAAGAGATTGCGAGGGAGCGAGGCCGAGGTTGAGTCGAGCACCGCGGACAAACGTTGGGGCAAGAAGCTCGTGGCCAAGTTGATCCAGGAAGTGGCGGTTGCGTATGCAGGGAGCACCATAGGGGAAATCAAATAGCTCATAGCTGAACGGGGGGAAAATATAAATCGTCAAGCGAGGGTGGAGCCAACAGGCATGAAGGATTGGAAGATCGTGATTTCGGACTCGGGACACACCAAAGGTCAAGAGGCACAATACAGATAGTCCATTTATCTGTATTAGCTCATGAAATGCCTTCTCGGCAAGGCCATGCAGAAAATATGGATGAATGTTGTCTAGGACTTTCCAAATTATAAATAGGACATTCAAAAACTGCAATTTCAATTATAGAAGTAGGATGGCCACCTGGATCATATAGAGAAACATTTCCCATGCTTGTTTGTGCCGACTGAGATTCCAGGCTCCAGAGTGAAAGATCTGACCCTGGTGGCTTCGGCTTCCGCCGAACATGAGGAATAAAATGTTGCCTCTGAGTTCTTTTTTTTATTTGTTTTCATGCGGATAGATTTTAATTTACAGTTTACAGTCATATATATGTATAGACAACTAGAATATGGTTGTGGAGATGACTATCAAGTTTATATAGCTTGGATAGAAAGAATACGTATTTTTTGCTACTAGACAACTTAAACTGCGGTTAGGTGTTCAACAGACGTGGTTTCCCGCTAGGCAAGTTGAGACCACCTAACCAGGATATATGTGTGTAACTTGCTTACTTATTTTATAATGAACAAGAAGGATCTACCAAGCTTAACAAAAAAAAACTATCTTCTCAATTTATTAAACACCAAATTTCTAAGCTTAGTTTTGAATTTCCTTTATAGCCAAAACTCAAGCCATGAAAATAAATATAAGTTGATGTTTGTGAGACCTTTGCAATGTAACTAGAGTACTTGTATTTCAACAAGGTTCCAATAACTCCACTAGGTGTTTCTATGGTCTTCTTACCTATTTTATATTTGATTTGTACTTGATTTTTGAAGTGAAATAAATATCTATATGCCTTCCTCTTAACCTTTGTATGGTTGCAATAAAAACCTAATGCTATAAGGAAATAAATTCCAAGCATTTGAACTTCCACTTCAAGTTTAAATGAATGTCTAATAACTCATAGACTGTTAAATGCAATTTAAATGCTAGTCTTTATTGCACTTAGAAAAATATTTGAGATGTTGGCCTCGATATTGTGATTTATATTCTTAAAAGCTTATCTTTATGGTATGTTAATATTGTATCCAAAATAACAAGGATTGGGAAAGTAAGGTGCAGATGCTACCATCTATTTGTTTCCTACAGAAGAGTTGTAGACTCTTATAGTTTTGCAATTTGTAAGATTTTAAGATCATGGTGATCGTTTACAATGATAAATTAAAAGTTATAATTGATAAATATTAATTTAAATTAAAATAAATTAAGAGAGGTTTACACAATTTATATATAATATTGATGGAATATAATAATAATTAAAATAAAATATTTTATTTAAAATTAATTTTTAATAAATTAATGAAAATAACTCATAAATATTAAGTAACCAGTTATTATATAAATAAAAGAATCAATTATTTATTATATTTTAATAAGATATCTACTTCATTATAATTATCTATTATAAAAAAATCAATTTAAAGTTTTCATGATTTGTAGTGGAGTATATATATAAATATCTCTCAATCTATATAAAAATATTTATATGAAATAAAGTATTAAAATATATAGTATTAATAAATATTTATTCTTTTAACTATTTATTTATTAAAAAAATCAATTTATAAGTTTTTATGTTCATTGTAAAGTGTATTTATATAAAATATCTTTTCAATTTATATGAATATTTATATAACGACATAGATACTTATGTAAATAAAAATGCTTGTTAATTAAATAAATATTTTTATATAACTATTTATTAAATTGTTATATTAATGCTAGAAAATATTTTATTACAATTTAATTAATTATTTTTATTTTTTTTAAGAAAAAATAAATTAAACATAAAAATTTGATATAATTAAAAAACATTTCATGCATTAAAAACTAATTGTTAATATTTGGTGTAAACGTCAATCCAACTAGTTCCCTAAACGTACCTCTATGATAAAATAATAATAATAGTAACCACCACATAGATACTAATAGTAACCTCGACATCGTTATATTTGGCTTGCAGCGCCTTCTAACATAATCTTCTGGAATATAAACATCCATAGCCAGATCCATTGAAAACTTGCAAAACTCAGGTTACCTGAGGTTATCACAAAAAAATGAAAATGGCCCAGCTGCAATAAAAGCTTAATTAATTAAAAGCACCAGATATTGGAATAAATAAAAGGAGTTGTCTATAATGCGACGGAATCAGAGGAAGAAATCGAAGTTAAATCTTGATTTGTTGCAGTTAAAATGGTTTTTTAATTGCATATTTGGATTTAGCACCCTGAAAAACCCCTGGGACGCTTTGATTGTGCAGAAACTAGCTATCAAACTTGCCATTCCAATAAATTGTTGCGGGATTTTGACCGGAAAAACCCACGGGAAACGCTTTCAAAAAGTCTCATTATAGACAACTGTTAAATAAAATAGCGACCTTAGAAATTCAAATTTGAATTCACTTCAAATGGGTTTTCAACATTAATTTCGCCAGACTGGATTACGTACTGTATGACTGCAAACATTATTTATTGGCCATGATGCCCATGGGATCATCTGGCATCCGCATAAGCCATGGATGATGCATCAACCCATTTCCGCAAACCCTTAACCAGAAAGTGTCTGTGCCGGAGAAATTATGACATAGATTTATGGTGAAAGCAAATGTCAGAATCCTCCACTCTCACGATCACTGTCAAAGCATTCAATACCCTATAACATGGGAAATATGGCTCGCGCAAAGAGACATGGCACGCAACGCCCCACACACGAAATACGAAATATGTTAGGCACTATGTGTGCCCACTCTCTTCTGTCCACTCTCTTCTGTCAGCACCTTACCCAACGAACCCGTCCTTCCTTCCTCCATGATTGAGGAAAATTAGAAACTACTTACATCCGGAAACTCTGAGTACTAACAGAAGGAAAAACTCAGAGAAACACCTAGAATCTAGCGTAAAGGCAGATGCCAAGAGGGTACTATTATCCTTCGGGTGCAGCGAAGGGGTACGGTACTATTATCCTTCGGGTGCAGCGAAGGGGTACGACCGTACGAGAAACGGCAATAGCGGCCTGAATAAATAGGGTGAAGAATGCATTGCAGTCTGCGGTTTTAGTGACTGCACAGACGGTGGACCTGCAAATTTGTCACAATTTCCGGACCATTAGCTTCGGGATAATGTCCATCTCATTTCCCAAGTAAATTTTATAATGTTTATGTTGGTGCTACTTGCCTGCCCCACAACACATTCACTGCGTCTTTACTCGGTGGTGATTCCCTTTTTATCTTTCCGCGAATTATCATTATCTGCAAATCATAGACTAATCTAATTTTGCAAATGTTATTTTGGTAATTTTATGAATATTGTTTTAGGCTCAACATGATTACTTTAATGTTTGGAGGCATAGATATTGTTTCCTTTTTTATTTTAGCATGTGATTTAACCCTGATTTAATGGGTTGAAACACAGATTTTTAGCTATTATTATTATTATTATTATTTTTATATTGTTAGTCCTTTTTTACATAAATTTAGATGTGTTAATCTTTACATTCAATACTTTAATATTTAGGAGCGTTATTGTACATTTTGGAAAGTATATAACTTGTAAACTAGAAAGAAAGTACAATGCTTATTATTCAAAGTAATTCATTAACATATGTATATTTAAAGTTTTTATTTTCATGATACTAATTGAAGTCATTTCAATATTTGGGAGTGTTATTTAACATTTTGAAAAGTAGATAACTTGCAAACTAAAAGATCGATGCTTACAATCCAAAGTAATGCATTAACATAGGTATATTCAAAGTTTTTATTTTGGTGTTTGGAATCGATTTGCAAAGAGTCCCACCTATGTTCAAATTTCAGGAGGTGTCACCAATATGCCCGTAGTGTAGGAAGATACAAGAAATAAAAAAGCAAGTCCCATCACCAACTTCGGCCTCTGGAGCTTTGATGTTTGGAATCGATTTGCAAAGAGTCACACCAGTGTTCAAATCTCTGGAGGCGTCACCCATACGCTCGTAGTGTAGGAAGATACAAGCAATAAAAAAGCAAGTCCCATCACCAACTCCGGCCTCTCGAGTTTTGGCGTTTGGAATCGATTTGCAAAGTCTCACCCATGTTCTATTTTGATGGTCTACATGCTATTATAAGAAATTATGGACATTAGAGCCTCACCATAATATGAGATGGTATTGGACATATTTTTTTAAAAGGAAACTAAATATGAGAAAAAAAATTCCTTTTTTATATAGAAATATAAAAGAATTGATATAACATAGTTCAGTGACTACTTGAATTGATTAACTTTCGTGGAGAATCCGCAATTGTTAGGGTTAGCTTTAGAAGCTACCATGACAACTTTGAGAGCAAGTTGAGTTGTCATTGAAGCATGAGAGTAATAGCTAGATGCAAGAATCCTTAGTGGCTAGGCTTACCTACTTGGGAGGAATATGCATACTATACTTTCAATTGGTAAAGGAGATTAATGTTGACACTATGTGGGGGTCTTAGCTATTGCTACCCTTAGATTCAAAACTTTGTTAAACTACATCAATAACACAATAAAGGAAGACAATAGTTGGGGTTTCCAGTTAGTATGGAAGCACTTAATATATCTAAGGAGCAATCCTTCGGTTCTCATCTCCAAAATGAAAAATCTATATGAGAAGCACATACTAGAAAGAGTAAATTCATTTCAACTTTTCAAGACATCCTTAAATTACAAATTTCACCTCTAAAGGAAAAAAACAAAGCCATCATGTTGAATGAACAAGATTTGATTGAGAAGTTTATAGGCATTTGACCCAACCATGAATTAGTTCAACTATAGACCCCAAAGAATTGAAATCTACCATGTCAACTTGTTATTGAAGTAATATATTTTTCTTATTTATAATTGAAAGTGAAAATGCCAAATATCATTTTTAAGTCAAGCCCATACTTCATGGGTTATAACAGAACATCTTATTGATATTGGAGCATTGATTTTGATCTAGATATTAAAATCTCAATAGGAGGAGGCCTAAGGTGCAGGATGCTTTCATAACCTTTCACTGGCTCGCAGTCAATGATGTTCTCCTGAGGAGAGTCCCGCTGAGTGCTGTCCTCGTCCTGATAATCCTCTTCCTACACCACCGAGGAAACTTTGAGAGCATCTTCCGCCAATCTACTCTGAGACGTATTGGCATTCTGAGAAGGCGATTGTTCCTTTAAGACTGCATCTGAGCTGGCGAGCTCATCTTCTTCCTCCGAGAAGATGACAGTGACTAAGGCAGAGATGAGCGGTTTGTTTAGCTTGCTTTTGAATTTGAACCTGGCAGAATGCAACGAACTGTTTAGGGAGGGACCAGACTCATCTGAGGTTAGCGAAGAAGGCGAGGCCATAGCTAACGGGGATATCCGACGAGGAGCAGGGTTGCCCCGCCCCCCCGGCCCTCCCCGGAATCCCGAATTGCTCCCGTGCTTGGGAATGCCCCGTCGACGGGGTGCCATGTTCAAACGAGACAACGTAATGAACAAGCTCAAAGACTAAGGGTACGGGAAAAGCGACTCAAAGCTTGAATGAACCCAGAAGGAAGACCAGACTGAAGAGTGCGAGACCCAGACTCTGAGCACAGCCGAGAAAGACCCGGCTAACTGACAATGCCCATCCACAACCGAGTGAACCCAATTCCCAACCCAGACACCTACAACAGGGGCGGAGACAGAGTATATGCCAAAGACTGACCTGAGACACGCAAAAGGTGAAATCTGAATTGGAGCGCTTAGCATCTGCGCAGAACAGCAGAATGGAATTCCTTATGGTAATCAACTGGGGACCATTCGGAGTCCAAGGCGGCTTCCCCTGAGAGCAGGACCACCAGAGGCGGCCATTGCGGCATACCTTAAGAGAACCAGAGTAAATGAAGATGTCTTCCCCTGAGAGCAGACACTCTACGGAATAACTGAAAAGAACCAGAGCGAATGAAACCAGAAGCTGGCGCTCCATCCTAATAACTTCTGTCTGCGTACCTTGGGCTCGTGCCTGCAATAAATAGTAATGAATTCCTTCCTCAGCCCGCCAAACCTCGCTTGTCTGTTGCCAGCTGCTGGCTGCGCATGCATAAGCAATAACACCTATTAATCACGTATTAAAGACACCCACATCCGGGTAATTGTGTGGCTATGTTGTTCAAAGATAAACAAAGTGTTTTCTAAAGGTCAGTGTATAATTAATAGAACATGCATTGTTAGATGATCCAAAAATACAATTTTATCATAGGTTATAAAATTAGAATAAAATTAGAATAAAATAATTATTAATTTAAGATATTAAATTAATAATTATTATTCTAGAATGTTTAATTATTTAATGGAGAATTTTAGAATTAGCATATTGTTGTAACTAGATATGACTCTCCAAATGTGTCGTATCTTAGGCTCTATTTTAGGAGATTAGTTAGCTAGTTGGTTTGAATAGCATTTATTGTAAATGGACACTTGTTATTTAATAAGTGATCCATAATTTGAGGTAGTTAGGACATGGAGCTTATAAATAGCTCATTGCAAGAGTGTTTGTGTTGTTCGTGTGTAAGCTCTTGCAATTCAATTATGTAATTATTTTTTTTCTGATTAATAAAATTATGTGTCTGAGGACACTTCTGCCATTATTGTGGTATCAGAGCTATGGTAATGCTGCAGTTGATTTGAGAAGGAGATTCCAGTAGTTGATGTGAAGAGGAGATTCCAGCTCTACAAGTTTGTGAAAACTCCATCGAATTAATCAGTGAATGATTGGTATGAAATTATCTAGTTTTGTGTTCAACAAAAAAAAAAATCCTTATTGATTTCAGATTTTTAATTTGCAAATCCGCTGTGTATTATTATTGGATTTCCTTTACTTCCATTGTGCAATGATCGTGGAGACACCCGTTCTTCACTTCCAAACTTCACTCTCTAAGTTTATTTCTGTGTTTTATTGAAATAAAATCACCGATGGAATTCCTGTATTTTAAGTTTTTTGTGCTTTAATTGCGCTGGTAAATCCACTGGTGCGTGGTGTTGTTCGAGCTCCAAAAGCGTGGAGTTGTGGGAGAGGAATTACATCGTATTTAAGAGGCGAATGCATCATTACAATCTGCAAAGAATTTTCCGGAGATGTTCTTCCGTTTGGATGACCAGCAACACAGCACGTTGTCGATGCCGCCTGAGGTATTGACTTTACAAGTTTTGATGTGAAAAAAAAAGCCAAATCTGTGATAAAGTCCATCTCGTTCTTTGGTGATTCCAGTCTTTACAATGCCTGGATGGACAGAATTCGCGGTCACATTGGCCTTCATTTCCTTCAGTTTCAAGGCAAGCTCTTTGGCGTGTAGGCAAAACAGCATTATCAAACAAATCAACACTCCAGCATTGAAAAATATTGTTCAGGTCACATTTGCCGTGCATTGCAGGAATTTTAAGGTGCGCCGGCCAAAGGAAAAACAGCGTTATCAAACAAATCAACGCTCTGGAGAAATACGGTGATTGTCATTTTTAATGGAACGTATGTAAAGACTTTTTTAAAGAGTGTTTGTAAAGTCTTTATAAATTTTAAGGAGATATAAGGGGTTTTGTAATTTTAGGCATATTACTTAAGTTTCCAAAATTAAAATCTTCACGTCATTTTTTTATAAATCACTTTTGGAAAGTGATTTGAATGTTTTATCCCATTGTTATGTAAAGTGATTATGAAGGTTTTTAAAAGTATTTTTTTTGGAGTGATAAGTGAGTGGGAGTAATAAGAGATTTTTTTTTGGGAGGAATAAGGTGAGCTTTAAAAGCTTTGTAATAGAGTGATGAGTGAGGTTTTAAGAGTTTTTTTAAAAAAAGCCTTGTAATGGAGTAATAAGGGAGCTGTTTTGCATGTTTTTGTAATAAGGAGGTTTATTTGAAATTTGTAAATTGGGGAGATAAGGTGTTTTGTTTTTTTTTTAAGAAGTTCAATTGGGATCATCAAATTGTAACTCAAAGTAATTTTTACTTTGAGGGGGGGTAATTCTTTTTCTGATTGTGCAAGGCACCATTGTAAAAGTCAAAATTTTGAAAGTTGCCCTGTAATAATTTGAGAAATTGACTAGAGCCAAGTGCAAAGCTCAGTCAATATTCTCTTGTTTTGACGACTATTCGTGGGTCAAGGCCAAGCCCCGATAGATCGTGTTTTTTTTTGCGTGGTGTGTTGTGTTGACTATCTTGTCCTTTCTGTTCTGCTTCTTGGTGCGTCTCTTCATCGCTAAAAATGTCTAAGTTGATTAACTTATTTTCTGATTCCGACAAACTAGAAGGCACCAAATCTTATAAAACGTGGCATCGTCTTATTGAAAGCACACTTATTTACAATGAATTATGGCAAGGAATATGTGATGGCGATGTTAAGCCGAATAAACCCACAAATGCAGATGCACTGGCCAAATGGGAAATCAAGAATGCTAAAGCCTTAGCTCTTATTAAATCGTCTGTAAATGATGAAATGTATGTACATATAGAGAATGCCACAGATGCATGGACTGCCTTGAAAACTTTTAAGGACCTCTTTGATACTCAGCCTGAATCAAAGAAGGTTGATCTACAATTAAAATTGTTGCAACAAAAAATAACTGAAGGTGGTGATGTTCTTGAATATCTCTCAAGACTTAAGAATATCAAGCAAAAGATTATTAATGCTGGTTTTCCCGCAATTGATGATAGCTTTATGGTCACAATTGTAATTGCTGGGCTTCCTTCTTCCTATACGCATTTTTTAGAGACTTTGCAAGTAACTGGGAAATTAGAAAAACTAAAGTTTGATGAACTTTGTGAAATGTTAAGTCGACATGATAAAACTTTTGGGAAGAAGACGAAAGTTGGTGAAGATGTTTTTCTCACAGAGGCCAGCACCAGTAAATCATCTTCAGATAGTTCTCGAGGAAGAGGCAGATGGAATCAGAATCAAGCAGCACAAAATAGAGGACGAAGCCAAAACAGAGGAAACAATTTTAACAGAGGAGGAAGAAATAATTTTCAAGGAAGAGGAAACAACCAAGGAAGAGGGAATTTTCAAGAACAAGGATATAATAATCAAGGAAGAGGAAGATCTCAAAATCGAAGTCAAAGCAGAGGCAGAGGACAATCTTCAGGAAGAGGAAGAGACTTAAGTCAAATTGTATGTCGAAGATGTAACAAAGTTGGCCATTATGCTGAAGATTGTCGCACTTCACTTAATAAAATTCCCAAGTTTCAGCAACCTTCAGCACAATTTGCAAACGACCAAGATGAAGATAGTTCCGAATATGTTTTTACTTCCTCCCCAACATTACAAATTTCATCTCAACTTAGAAGTGACTATGAAGATGCCTGGATCTTGGATTCCGGAGCAACTCAGCACATGACTTGTTGACGTGATTTTTTCTGGAATTTTCAAGAATGCCAACTTAATTCAATTATACAAAACATACTCCTTATGGAAAAGGAGTAGTGAAAGTTTTTCTCCCTGACATTGGAGAAAAATTGATTTCCAATGTATGGTATGTACCCAGTTTCAAGAAAAATTTGCTCTCCTTAGTCACGATTCGACAAGCGGGACATCAGGTGGTTATGGAAGATGGTTTAGTGAAGATTAATTCAATGAAACAGAACTTGAAA
>APFE031096601.1:2058-17141 GCA_000404065.3 Pinus taeda
TAATTGAAAGAAGATAGAGACATATTGCAGCAGGTGATTTTCACCCACATTGGGTTTCCACCTTATATCTGGTGTTCTTTGGTGTGACTGTCTATGTTTCTTGTTACTGTTTATTATTATATGGTTCTGACATAAAGATTAATGGTTAACATCTAAAAAATAAATTGCATTAAAATCTAGAAGGTATATACAAGTTACATTAGTCAGATCTGCAAGTGTTTATTGAAAAAGATTTGATAATACTGATTCACCCCCCCTTTCATTATTATTTCCAACAGTCCATTAATTCTTCATGTCTAGTCTGACTCTCCAAGACTTCCTGTGTCTGGGGATGCTGCAACTGAGGTATCTTCAATTTTTTTTAAGTGCTTCAATTTTCATTGTTCTTTTTCTTAATTAGTTGCTCAGTGGCTTTAGTGTCTTTGGGATCATGTCCCAATTCCATCACTAAGTCTTCCAAAGACTTAATTCTAGTATCCTTGGCCTGTGAGGGGGCCTTCTCCAACAAATACTGAGCTAAGATATTGGTCAATGAATTTTGCAATTGATGGGAAGCTATGGTTTTACCTGTAAGGGTGGAGTAAATCATTTCTCCAACCTATTTATGAAATTAAATTTGGTCTATGGGATGAATATCCCTTGCCAATACCTCAAAATCAATCTTTTTATAATCTGTTGACGTCCTTGGTGGTTGCATAGTTCGCTTTATGAAAGAAATTTGCATCTTTCCTTCTTTGATGTCAAAAGATGACATCAACTTTGTTTGATTGGTAGTTGTAATCTTTAAATATTATGCATAATATTGGGCCTTTAGTTTTTCACTTCTCATCTTGATTTCTTTAAACCTGTCCTTTATGTCCTTATCTTTGTCAAAGGGCCTACTAAAGGATGTAACTTCTACACTGAGCTGTCTTTCCAACATCTAAGTCTGATATGTGGATGGATCCTATGTTTCCTAAGATGTAGTTCTGCCTTTACTTCTTTCTAGATCAGTATCAGTTACTTGTGCTAAGTCCTTTGTGTCTTCATGTTCTGAAACATGATTGAGCCTTGGTCTCTTGCTCTGGCTGACTTCATACTGCACATTTGAAGTGTCCATACGTGAGTTGGAGGCTTCCTCTCTGTTCCTTTTAGGACTCAACTTGGTATACTGATCTAGAAAATCTCCAATTGAGAGTGGAGTTAGGTTTGGACGTGGTTGGAGCTGTAACATATCATTGATTGATTCAGCTATGATGGTGAACATGATTTTCTGGTCAGGGGACATTATTCCTCTCTAGCTAGGAATGTAACAAGCACATATGGACAATTTTCTGAAAAACATGTACTTGGGGAAATTGGTATTTAGGAAAATTGGATTCCCAAAGACTAATGTCATCAGAATGGTTTAGATATATGTCCTTACTCAAACAATGAAGTTTGAGCAGGACCTCATATGCACCGGTATCTCTGATTTGGAAATCATTTTCTACCAGGGGAAGGTGGTTTAGGTCTAGATGGGGAGTGGTGATAGGTTTGACATCCATGGCGACAAGGGGAACCATAATTCAGTTCTTGTGGATTTTAATCTGGAAGTGTAGGGTTGTATGAGAGGTGTTGACGGAAACTAACAGTTTTGAAAAGGGTTTGGGCAACAAAATTTCATATTATGAAGAAATTTTAATTAATTTTACTTAATTAAAACGTTTTACAAGCTGAACGTTTTCCAATTTGAAAGGGTGAGTGGTAATTCGTGGTGAAATACCTGGAAATGGGTGAATTATCTTCAAATTTGGAGTTCACAATAGCTGCAGAAGTTCGAATGGCTCTGGTACAGACTGAGAGGTTGATTGGGGTCTCTGCAGCTTTTTTAGGAATGAATTTGGAGTTCAATTGGTGAATTCAGCATTTGCAGGTGTCATACTGGTTTGTAGAGGTTCACAGAGAAAATGAGCGAAAAAGGTAAAAAAGGGCTTCTCGACCTTTTTGTGGAGAAACGATCATTTTTTGGCAGGGAATTTTATGAATGAACAGTGGGTGGTTTATCAGGTTTGAGCGGGGAGGCAGCTTCCCAGACCATCACACTGCTTTTGTGGAGGAAGCGGTATTGAGGAGGGGTCACCCGATCTACTCCAGCAATTGACACATAGCAGTAGGGAGGCTGGGGAAAACTACTTTATCGGGCGGGTAAAGGTCGACCGTCAAGTGTAGCCAATATGGTTGTGGACCATCAAATGAGGGATGGTGATCGGACGGAAGTCGGGTGAGGGAGGTGCGCGGTTGATAAGAGCAGAGGCTTCGGGGGGGGCCGAGGACTTTAATCCCTAGCAATATGGGATTAATTATAGGTTAATGGTGGGTTAAAATGATCGAGTGGGACTCAAGGATGGGATTAATTGGTTTTTTCTAGATATGGGGTAAATGGTATAGTTTATATTAAACTAAGGGTTGGGATATTTAATTAGGGGATTTAATTAATATATGGGAAAAGGTATATGGGGATTTATATAATAAAGTTAAAATTAATATGAAATGAGCAGAGTGAGCATACCCTTAGCATAATATAAAATTTACGCATTTTATTCACATACATTTGATACTGAAGAAAAAGTACTTTTGTGGGTTGTTTGAATGAAATTTAACATGGGGGTTGCTTTACTTTTCCCAGGAAAATGAAGTTTAACCTTAGGAAAAGGGGTTTTATTAGGGTAATGAGGGGGAAATGAGTTTTATGAGGGGGATTCTAATCGTTGATGTCCATAATTCATTAAGCCGAGGGTTCAGTCCCACCAAAAGTCAGAGAAATGCTCTGAGCCTCTTTGACTTGAAGGATTTAAGTGCTAGAACATACTTGTGAATAGGAAAATAGTAAGTAAGGGGGAAAATGAATGAGGGGAGTTAATCATATTAACTTGCAAACCTTTTTTTTTTCTTCCATAATTTGATCATACATATAGAAATATGTGTCTAAGCATGATACATGTGTTTTGATCCAATCAATTTTATACTTTAGCAACCTTTCTTCTACTTACCCTACTATTTTTTCTTCATTTTATTTGGGTGCATTTAGACTAGCAAACCCTTATCATTCATTTTTATTTTGAAAGTAATCTATCTAATTCTAACCTTATATCATCCAAGGGCTCAGATTAAACTGATGAGCTCCTTTATTTTCTCTACCTATTTAATGATCTGCCAAGATTAAACTGTTTGGTCAGATTTTATTCTCTAAATATAAACATAAAATTCAAAGTATGAAATAACCAAGATTAAACATTTTGATTACCATGGATTGTGGCATGAATAAAGCTGCACACAATCATTATTATGCATAAAAGTAAATAGTAGTGGCATTTAGACTTGCACACTTTCATGGTCTCTTTTTGTTTTTTGGGTTCATATATTTTCATTTCTTTTTTACCTTTCTCTTATTCTTTTTCTCCTTTGATATTTCTTTTAGGACATGCCCTCTTTACATTTTCTAATTTTAAATATGGAAAACATTTTCAAAAAGCAAAGGTATGTACAACATTACAAGGCTTAACCTTTGTCATTCAAAATTATGACTCCTATTGGTATAGGAACCTAACAATACCTACAAACAAAATTCCTATCTATTAAAGAATTAACTGTTAAAGAATGTGGTTGAATGGTTGATGACATAGTTCAATTGATCTTCTATAAACAAAATAAAATTAGAAATTTAATCTTAGTGTTAGAGTTCTCCTTTTAATCAAGTAAAATATGTATTTAATAGTTGCTCTTAATTAAGTAAAATGTATCTTTATAACTTTTTCTTATTAAAATTTTCATATTCTAATGAAAGTATCTAAATGAAAGACTAAGTTGGCTTTAGTCTGAACAAATACTAACTTATAATTTCTTGTTAAGGATATTATAAGTTAAAAATGGATCAAACATGTGAAAATCAATGAGAAACAAAGATGTTTTATGGGAGTTTTTGAAAGTACCTTTTCTTCTTTTTGTTGTTGTTGTGAATCATTTTGTTGCATTTTCGTATATTTCCCAGAAATTGAAATTATCATAGTTCTTAATTACGATGTAAAAGAATATATTAAAAATCCCATGGTGGGAAACTCAATTTGCAATTCCCTTGTTATGATGTACCATGTAAACTATGATATTCCATGTTCAAATCCCCAGTGGGTCAAGAAGATATATATATATATATATAGGAATGTTAAATTGAACACAATGAAATTATTGCAAATTATAACTTTAACATTTTTTATCTTTGTCCATTTTTTTGGTTTCAAGATATGATTTAGACCAAATACATGACAAACAAATAAAAAATCCTTGACAAATGCATACAAGTAATATCATCTAGGACAAACTATTTGGAGACCATTTTCTTTCATTGCAATTTGGAAAGAAGCTTAAAACTTTGGAAACTATTGGCATATTGACAACTCCAAAATATAGAAAAACGCTAATGTTAAAATGAGATTTAAAGTGGAAGAGTATAACTTTTTGCCTTATCTCTGGGTTAAGAATCATTTTTACATTGTAAGTAGTAATAATGGTAATCTACACGCATTGGAAATATCAGGGGTAAGTTGGAAATAAAGCATGAGAATAACAAAATAAAATCAAGTGTCCTCCCTTAAAATGAAAGTTATTCGAAATTAATGAAATTGATGTGAGATACATGTGCTCAAACTAAGGAACTCTAACTTATCTTAACTCTTTTTTTATTAATTGGCCAAAAGTTGTAACTGTATTTACAAAAAGGTATAAAATTGCATTATGCATATGCCCATATAAATCGTGCAACCTGAAATATTTTTAATACTTTTCCTAGAAATTGGACAATCAAACCTAGTACCTTGGACCAACAATTTATCATATAATATCTAATAGTCAATATTTTCAATTAAAACCTGTCACAAAAAGGACTATGTTTCTAGAGTTTCGGATATTAAAACACTAGCAAAAAACATAAAAGTATTAGATCATGAAGTATCAAAATGCATAGGTGACATCAAAGTCCATTTAGGGTCTATGATAGAAGTATGATCTGCCATGGAAGCAAAACTCTAAGATCATGATGACCCCCCAATATAGGAGTAATACTTCTTTAGATAATTTATCCAACGCAAAATTTATTTCCCTATATATAAATGCAAGATAAATCTCAAAGGATAGTTTTACATGAATAATATCATCTAAAATTGAAGGAAGGAGTATACTCTTGCACAACTAGAGACCATTCACCCAATTAATAGAAAGTAAAGAGTCACCAAAATTTCTATATGGTCACAACCCTTTTCCTGAGAAAAAGCCACCAAAAACTTATAAGCCAAAAGTTCTATTAAATTGTTTGAACCAATTCCTAAACCCAACTTGATGTGGAAAAAATAAGAGCTTGAGATATAGAGAACAACTCCACCACCACATCAATTACCATCTCCTTGAGAGGCCGCATAAAAATAAACCTAAGGCTTTGATTGGTCGGGTTCTTTTGGGATAATGCATCTAACATTTTAGGAATCCATCAATTGATGGAAATGACTTAAGATTGATAAGGCTTGAGTAGCAACTCTTTCTAAAGGATATTCTTTATCCAGAAAAAATAGCTTTGTTGTGGGCTAGCAATAATCCCCAATATATAATCAAGGGAAGGACTTTATAATGGTAAGTTTCCTCGAAAAGATACCATGCTCTCTAGTAGGACTCTACAATTTCCCCATTCCACAAACATTATTGGTTTAGTGCCTTCTAACAAGCTTCCCACAAGCGAAAGGTAAAAGGGAAATTGGTAAAAAGGTTGCCTGTAGATTCTTCGTGCATTTTACAGAGGGCACACCAAGCCAGGCCTATTTTATGCCTCTTTAAAATAATGTCCCAAGTTGGAACTTTATTCTCCAAAATAAATCACATGAATACTTTGGATTTTTTGGAGCATCTAACTTTCTAAACCTTCTTCCACCACCATTTTTGTGCATTGTCTCAACCATCTCTGCTAAAAAAAATATATCCAATTTTTGGACAGTAAACTCTTAAAAGAGAAAAAGTACACAATAATTCATCCTCTCTATCTATAATCCTAATACAAGAATGAGACAGTGCCTCTAGAAACCCATTCCACATTGCTTGATAATCATCTAATAAACCAATCATCCTTGTAGATAGCCACCCTTGTTTCCACAAATTAGTTAAAGTTGGGTTTGCAATCTGTGATAGTCTCGAAACTCTAATGTCTTGAAGATGCTTAATAAGAGCGAAAGGAAGAAAATTTTATACTGCACTACCTAGCCACAGATCTACACCAATCTGAACCTTATGCCCATTGCCAAATAATAGAAATATTTGATTAATATTTTTTAGACCTTCTAATACAATCTTCAATAGAAAGAGGAGTAATCTATTTTTGATAAGCCACCCCCATCCAGAGACTATGAGTAGATAGGAGTCTCCAAACACATTTAGTTTCCAACACTTTTGAAAATAAGAAAATCTTTTTTAAACCCCATCCTCCAAGCATTTTTGGAACAATTATGTTTTTCCATCTCACCCAAGAGAGAACAAAATATTCTTTGGTGATTTCTTGCAAAAAATCTAAACAAATCCTTCATGTCTTCTCAAGAATACCCTTAGGTATCCAAGCTAGGGACATCCAATATATTGGGATCACCTCTAGAACATATTTTACAAGGACCAAAGAACCAACCCAAGAAATTCATCGATGAATCCAACATTTATGTCTTTTCTCCAACTTTGAAATTAGCTAAAACTAGTCATCCTTCAAATAATTTTTAGCCTTTAGATGAAAGTCAATATATTAAAGTCCTTCATTAAGCCCTTGAATTTAAAAAGTAAAAGTGTCTCTCAAAAGGAAGATCTCATCATTAGAGAGATTTTACACCAAGAGAATGGATTTCCTGTTGTTGATGAGAATTCCAGTGGCCACAGAAAATAAAGATAATAAACTTGAAATTTTGTTAACATCATGAACATCTCCATTGCATAATATGAATATACCTTCTATAAATAGTAAATGAGTAATGGCTAGTTTTGGATAAAGGATAATACCTTTGAAATAACCTCTTTGCTTGGCATCAACAATCAAGTGACTAAGGCCTTTGGAAACCACAAGAAACAACAAAAGTGATAAAGAGAAGCCTTGGCGAAGGCCTATTTATGGATGAAAAAAAAAGGAGGCCAAACCATTGATAAATATAGCGAAGGAAATTAAGAATAGGAATCCCATTATCCAATCTATAAAGTCAATAGAGAAACCCATATGGCACAATAGAATAAATATTTATGTCCATATCACATGATCATAAGATTTAGAAAGGTCGATTTAAGAATTTCTCCTTTGAGCTTTTGGATTTTTATAGAATGGAGACCGTCCTAAGCAACATCGATGGTCTCATGAATTTGACAACCATATTAAGAAACCAAATTTCTCGATGGAAATAAATCTGGAGAAGATAGGTTTGAGTCTTACAACTATGGATTTTACTAACACCTTATAAATATACTTTCACAAAGAGATAATTCGAAAATCCTTAAAAGAGAGAGGACTATCAGTCTTTGGAATCAAGGCTATGAAAATAGAGTTGAATGTAGCTAGAGTATGACCAAACACTTTGGATTCCTCAACCACATGTACAAGATCTATATCAAGAATATCATAGAGCCCTAGAAATAATTCTACTAACCATCCATCAAGCCCAGGGATCTTATTCTTCTAAAACCTACGTAAGACTTCCTTTAATTCATTTTCAGAAACTTCCCGCATCAAGTGCTCATTATCCTCATCAAAGGAAAATATGAGAAATTGTAACACCACCTTGAGGATTTTGGCAATAAGGACTCCCTCTTGTGATCTAAAGAGATTATGAAAATGATCTTTCCCCAAATCTTTCAAACCCTGAAAAATGGATATTTTATTACCATCGAGTGAGGAGTGTTCACAAATAGTGTTTCCCATTTTATCATAGGCTTGAAAAAATGTTGTATTTTCATCGCCGCATTCTAGCCAAAGAACTCGACTCTTCAATCTCCAAGTGGCTTCTTTCTCAACCAACAAATATTTTCATTTTGTCTCTAATAGGATATAGTTCTCCCTTTCATTGACCGAAGAAAAACCACCACTTATACATCCAAATTATTTATATGTTATATTAAATCTATTATATTTTATTGATAAACCCATAACATTTGACTTCTAAACTTTTCACACAAACCAACTCCTTTTATAAATTTTTCACGGAAACCATGTCATCATATGTTTTTATGTATCTAAGTCATAATGATATAACACTTTCACTTTTATCATTTTACTATGTCAATTTTTTTAATATTCAACACTGTAAGGGCCACCAATTGTATATAGTTTACATAAAAATATATATAAATAACTTTTTTAATATATAAGTAAATATAGGTCAAGAACCATCGACCGTAGTGGATTCCTCGAGTCCACGTCATATCAAACTAGGGTTCCCTCGGCTCCAGTCTCTGCATAATTTTATGGTTAGACCAATGGTCGAAATCCAACAAGCTTAGTGGCCCATCCGGGCACATGTCACATCAGATCAAGTTTTTCCTACATCGCTCCCCACACATTGTTTCCACAATCTAACAAATCGATGGTTGAGAGCCCACAAGTCCAATGGGTCAACCCAAGAATGGTATTGTGGGGGCTAGGGAGGTCGTGCCATAATGGTAAGGGGTAATGTTTGGGGGTGGTGGGGGTTGATAAATTAGGGCTTTATTCATACATCGATGATATTGAGGGTGGTTAGTTTGTGCCCCCCCGAGCGTTAAACATTGACAAGAAAAGAGGCCTTAGAATCCATCAATCTTGGGGACTCTTCAATCATGTTATCTAGAGTAAACCACTTGATAATGAGGCTGGTGATAACCACCAAGTAGTAGGCGATCTCGTCTGTAATAGCCTCGATAGATGGAAACATTTGTATCAACCATGGCTACCACCACCATCCACTGGTAGATTTCTAAGGGTTGTGATGAGCACTAGGAAATGGGAAGCAAGCAATCTAAATTAGGTTTATGGGAATTACCATAGGCCTTTGGAAGTGGAAATAGAATCCTTGAACCAAAGGTATTGAAATTGTTAAATCATTCAATATTAATTAGTTTCATTCATTTATTTATCGGATTCAAGACACCAAAATGATATTCTTTGATCATTTCACACACAAAGTCACATTATTATATTTAAAGAAAAAATTAACTTAATAAAAGAATAAAAAAAGTGAATATATTGTTGAATTCATCCGCTTCCAAATGTTTCATGATTACATTGAGTATGAAAACTGAAATGACACATGGGTGATTTTATTCTATCATCTACCAACATCCCCACCTTTTCCATCACACCACCTCACCTAGATAGTCTAATTGCATAGGTGGATCACGTCCCATCAGCAGGAGACCAAGGGCATCACATATGTGAACAAACTAGTATAAATGAAGCAACAAAGCCACCAATTTATTTTATGGTTTAACCGGTTTGTTAGGTAGATTATTCTATTCCCCTGCTAATGTAGTTGTGGCCCAGCCAATTCCATATCAACCAATTTTGGGATATTTTGTAGTGAGGGCTTCTCATCGAATTCTTCAAACCTATCACCTTTGTATTCCATAGATGTTTCCCCTATCTAATTCAGTTGATTTCCCGCAAGAATGGAACGTGGTATGGATTTTCTAGTACCATCCTGGGTTGGGTTCTATTGATATAGCTAGGCCAACCTATTGAATCAAATGCTATAAAGTAATAAGTTGGGGAAAAAGAGATGCTAGGAAATGTGTTGGTAACTCTAGAACTGAGAAAAGGTATAAGTGGAGATTTTATCTACACTAAATCTTAGGCAATGTTGATAGAAACAAAATAGGTGTTGTGGGAAAAGATGTTGACGTAAATATACTTGATAAGTAGAATTAAATATGCCAAGGGTTTCAATTTAAAATTTATAGATTTTGTCTAATTTAAAGGTTGAATTTGACAGACATTTCCATCTAGGTGAAATACCATGACTCCCTCCCAAGTATGACCTTAACTTGAGCTATGTAGGTGATATGGTTACCTTTACTCAAGTTATCTTATTACTTATGAGTCAATGTGGTATGGGAGCCATGACTCGCTCAAGTAAGGTAGGTGGGAGGTTTAATAACTTTGAGCTATGGATGGAAGAAGAATGTTTCTAGAAAGATACTATGTATGAGAGAAATTAAATATAAAAAGTAGTTTATATGTCTCTAATAAGTTTGTTTTTTCCATGGAAGCAAGCCTTCATGAGCTTTTCAATTCAAGAAATTTTTCTCTTCTTTGTGTATCTAGATTTTGGATGAACTACCTTAGAAATTAGACATGCATTTTGCAGGCTTGGGCAGTTTACCTGATCACTCATGAATTTTTTCCAGACATGATTTTAATTTCCCTCTCATGTAGCACAAGGATCCTTCTCGTATAGATTAAAGGGCATGTTATCTAAATTGGGCCTCTTGATTTTTCTTGAAATAGATTAGGAAGTAGAGATAATTGTGGCTCATATCATAAATGAATATATATTTGTTTTCTATGAATAAGCCAAGTAAAATTCCATAGAGGTTGCTTCTGCAAGTCAAAAGAAATTTAATACAGACTTATGTATGTGTTATTTTTATCATTTCACGAAAATGTGGATGAATTTTGACATATGTTAATATATTTTGTGAATTTTTTGTAGGACTTTCCAGCAAAAGAATGCAACA
The DNA here is from genome assembly GCA_000404065.3 of Pinus taeda. Taxonomy (NCBI): domain Eukaryota; kingdom Viridiplantae; phylum Streptophyta; class Pinopsida; order Pinales; family Pinaceae; genus Pinus; species Pinus taeda. The sequence continues at coordinate 12,790 of APFE031096601.1, forward strand.
GTATTTTTCCTAAATAGCTCCAATGTGAGTGTTTATTTTATTTATATAAATCAATCCATATCACTTGTTGTGTTCAAATCCTCTTAAAGGAGAACATCATTTCTTGTTTTCCACTACAACATGGTGTAGACCTTGTCAAAAAAAAATTAATGCTAGAACTAGTAAAAATTTTACAAGAAAGGTCAGGGCATGATTTTTTTGTATGTAATCACAAGCAAGCAATAGGTCATGGTGTATCCACTTTTGAATGTTGATTCTTCTCTTCTCCCATTCATTTTCACTCCTCAACCTATGGGAATGTAGGCAATAAACCGATAATAGGAAAATTAAAATCATTAGTAGTAGGCATACAAGGTGAATAGGTGGTGAAGTATAGTGAACATGATGCAAGGTGAACAGATGGTGAAGCAACAAGTTACAAAGAGGAAGTGAGTGGCAAGGTCTCTTTATTGCAAAAACGTTAGTGTAGAGGCCTTTCGGTTATACCAACATTAGTGTTAGGTTCTATATACTGTAAGAACATCAGTGTTAGGATCAGATATTCCTATCAAAAGGGTCATTCACAAAAATGATAATTTCCTATTTTTTAAATGATTTGTCATTATCAAAAAATGGTGGAAAAAATAGCTTTAAACCAAAGGTCATTTAGTCCCATCAAATCTCTTATATGTGGGCTCAATTAAAAAGTAATAAAAGGTTAAAAGTAATATAGAGCCCAGTACAGGGAGATGTTTTGGTGTTAGTAAATAAGTATAAATATTTAAATGTTGTCTCAACTAATAATAATAATAATAAAATGAAATTCAAATTACTATATTGTAATTTTATTTTGTATGGAAGCTTAGTCCATGCAACTCGGGTTTGAAATTATGCTATGAGAAATATTGCATTGGTCAATGCTAAAATTAATAGTGATCGATAGGAAAATCATCTTATAGTCTTGTTTTCAAAAGAACTTGCATAAATTTTGGTGGGTAGTAAGCACTAGTAAGTCCACACATTTATATTCTACATAAGTACTGAGGAAAACAAAAATAATGAAATGGATGAGTTAATTGCTTGTTGAGGAAAAATAAATTCATAAATTTTGGTGGGTAGTAACCACTAGTAAGTTTACACATTTACAGTTTTACTCCTACATAAGTGTTGAGGAAAACATAAATAATGGTGGGAAGTAGTTCCTGCTAAATATAGTTATTTACATATTATTCCTATCCATTTTTTATGAAAATACTTGCTTAAATTATGGTGGGAAGTAATTGATAGTAAATATATTATTTAAATGAGTATGAGCTATTTTCACGGATTTCTTTTTTGGATGGTTTTCCTACAAATCTTAAGAATAAAAAATAACTACACAAAAATCTAAAACTCATGCATGAATATTTCAACTATATCCATAAATTACGGAACAAAATATGTAAGGTAGTTAGTCACATGACATTATACTATGCAAGGGTCAATTGCTAAAGTGTTTCCATGGTCAAGACTAATAGTGATTATGTAACCATATTTAAATTTAATTAATAAGCACATAAAAAATATTAATTACAATAAACTTACAATATAACTTGTAAAAAGTTTTTGTTACAATACCAAGGGCCAACATGGCCTATTTATATCGCATGCCCAAAACTCATAACTCATTTCACAATAGAAAAGTAAATTGTAAAACATAATGTAAAATGTAAAATATAATGTAATTTAAAATGTGTAAATTGTAAGGCACATAGCTACCAATTTGATATGAAGAAATTGGTTTGTCTATAATGTAAACTTAACATATTATTGTTTCTTAAACAGATTATTTATTTATATATTACTATTGGTATAATAATCAATAATATTGATTATTATTATTCCAATATATTATAATAATAATCATTTCCATTACAAGTATTATTATATTGTACCTTACATATATTATTGATTACATAGAGCGGCAATTATTGATCATATGGATGGAAAGGGGATAGAGGGAAAATGAGAGAGACAGAGAGACGGGGGTGGGGAGGTAGGGGGGAAGAAAGAAGGAGAGAGGGATATAGTGACAAAGTTGGAGGGAGGAGAGATGGAGAGAGTGATGGAGGGAGAGAGAGGAGGGGAAGTGGGAGAGAGAGAAAGAAAGAGAGAGAGAATGGGACATATGGATAGAATTGGAGGGGGGAAGTAAGGGAGGGAGAGATATATGGAGTTGGAGGGGGATATTGGGAGAGAGAACAACAAATACATAGATAGATATAGGTGGAAAGAGAGATATGAAGTGATAAGGAAGAGATGGAGATAGATTGAGGGAGAGAGGAGAGGAGAGAGAGGTTGAGAAAGGGAAGAGAGAGAGAAAGGGAACACAAAGAGGGAGGGGGGAGAGAGGGGGGGAGATAGTGACAGAGTTGGAGGGAAGAGAGAGAGAGAGAGATAGAGAGAAAGATGGAGGGAAATATGGAGGTGGGAGAGAAACGAAGAGAAAGGAAGGAAGAGAGGGGGGACTTGAGAGAGAGAAGGAGAGAAGGATGGAGAGAGATATGGAGTTGTAGGGGGGAGAGATGGAGGGAAGAACAAAGACATATAGAGATAGAGGTGGAGAGAGACAGGGAGTGACAAGGGAGAGATGGAGAGAGGGTGAAGGAGAGATAAGAGGAGGGAAGAGAGAGAGAGAAGGGGAAGATAGAGATAGGGTGACATAGAGATGGAGGGAAGAGAGAGAGAAAATGGGAGAGGGAGGGAGATAGTGACAAAGTTGGAGGACACACACACACACACAACGAGAGAGAGAGAGAGAGAGAGAGAGAATAACAAGGGATATATGGAGAGAGAGTGAGGGAGAGAGGATATTAGGATGGAAGAGAGAGAGAGTGAGGGAGAGATGATATCAAAAGGGAAGAGAGAGAGAGAGATATGGGGCAGAGAGAGAAGGAGAGGGAGAGAAGGAGAGAGAGAATGAGATATAAATAGAGGTGGAGAGGGAGGGAAGAAGAAAGAGATACATAGAAACAAATACATATACTATATAGTATTATATAACACTGAACATTATCAGCCATAGAGGAAGAGGAGTTAAGGCTTTTACAAAAGGAAAAAGAAGTTTGATTTTAAAAGCCATGAATACTTTGGTTTTTCACTGAAATAGATGCATTGATTTCAATGTACATGTTGATTTTTAATTTGATGTAACTAGATGTATGGTGTACATTAATGTCAAAGTAATTATATCAATAGTGTACATTGATTTCAGTTTAAGAAAAAAAAAAGTATTGACAATGTGCATTGATATATGTGTTACACTAATTCAACCATAAATAAAATACTTGAATTTTTATCTTAAATAAAATGTTCACTCGAAATGTTTGCTTCTTGAAACTATAAACTATTTGTAATTGACTACATTCTTATTATTACCATTTTCTATCATTCAACATTGTTAGTCACTTTTCATTGAAAATAGGTAATAGAAAATGAGTACCATTGACACTTACTCTTCGTTTAACAATCAGCCAAAATGATTAACATTAGAGAAAGATACTATTAATATTGGAGAGCAAGAGAGAGAAGGTATTATGTTTACAACAATAGATCAAGCTAAATATTTGAGTGTTCTATGATTTCAATCACCATTTTCATATGATCAATATGAAAATATTGAAAAAATAATAAGTGTGGCAATAAGAACAATAGAAGAAAATATTTTGAGATTGATCATACTGAAGACTATTTGTAATTGACTACATTCTTATTATTCAAATTTTCTATCATCCAACAATGTAACATTGTCACTTGGCATTCAAAATTGTTAATGCATCATTCAAGTTATTAATAGACTCTATCATCTTAAAAAACTAAGGTAACTAAGAAAATTTAAAATTAAAATGACTAGATTAATCTTAGACATATTTAACATATTTAAAATGATTAGAATAATTAGATGTTCAAAAACTTTCCATGGTTTCACATGACTAAAACCATCCTAGATCCATATTAACCTAGGATCAGTCAATTTCCGAGAGGGATCAAATCTCTTGAGGTGCAAAACTTTCCTCAATTTTTGCACTAAATGAAGTTTTCACCTCGAGAGATTTGATCCATCTCGGAACTTGATAGATCATGGGTTATAATGGATATAAGCTAGAAAATAAATACATAAGTAAAAAAATTTGGGAAAAAAATAATTTATTTTGTAAAAAGTTCATGGATTAATAGGAATTTAATGTCACTTGACCACGAGGAAAATTCTATAATACCTAATGGAGGTAGAGACTAATAACAAATACTTACCCCTCTATAGCCTCTCTTATTATTTTTATAAGCACTCTCGATCAACAAGTAACCACCATAAAATTTAAAAAAATAAAAGAAAA
>APFE031096609.1:0-14807 GCA_000404065.3 Pinus taeda
TGGTTGAGGTAAGGCCTAAGAATTTGGGTCTTGGCTATGGACAATCTTATGGAGAAAGTTCCAAAGTAGCCATGAAGGTAATTGAAACAGTTCCTAGAAGGAGTTTCTTTTCAAGTTACCTACCTCAAGTTGGTAAAGAATGTATTCTTAGGGAATGTAATAGTTTGAAACATACCTTGCAAGAAGAAGGTGTGCATAAGCATGCACTGGAACAAGAGAATTGTGAAAGCTCTAAAACCATTGAAGGGACTGATGGTGTTCCAAAAGGAGCTTCTTCTTTATTTGATTCACCTCCTCATGAAGGTAATGAAGGTGAAATAGAAAGGTATAAATCTAATTTCAATCATACTTACTTGAATCATGTAAAGCATGGAAAATTTCCACACAAGCATTGGAAAATAACTGCATGTTCTTTTTGTGGTTTGGTTAACCATAATGTTTCTAGATGTTGGAAAAGAATGGCAACATATAGGAAACTTTTGAAGGAAAGGAGGCAAGAAGCCAAAGTTCCATTGAACAATGCAAATCATGTTGTCAAGAGGATGAACATGTGTTGCACTTATTGCCATAAGCATGGACATACTGCTGAAAGGTGTTGGACTCTGAATCCAACAATGCTTCCACAAAAGTTGAAGAAATTGGAGAAAGAGTATGGCAAGAATGGAAAGGAAGTTTCCATCATTGATATGTGTCGGGATGATACACATGTTGATATCGATGTGTAGTTAAAGGAAGCGCATTTGAAATGGATTGGTAAGAAATGATTAGAATCCTTATCCAATTAAAGTTGCATGTCTTTTGATTGAATACATTTCTTTGTTAAGGGAATGCAAGTTGTAGGATGGTAAAAGATGAGTATGATACTCACTAGTTTTGCACCAATGTTTTTCATTTCAACTCTTGTCACCCATATGTGTTTTTATTGGGTTGATGTACCTGTTGGTCTTTACAAAAGAAGAGTTGAAGTTGTACCTGTACATAGATGTTGTAGGTGTGTTTATCAAACTGTATATAGTTCATTGTTTTGATACATACATGTGTTTGTAAATGTATCTTGTTGACAGTTGACTAGTGTCGCTTGTGAGCACACTTTTACATTGTCGATTGTGTCACATGTTTCATCGACTCGTGTCAATTGTGCCACTTATGTTGTCGACTTGTGTTGATTGTGGTGCACATTTTTTGTCGACTTGTTTCGATTGTGCCACTTATGTTATCGACTTGTGTCGATCGTGGTGCACATATTTTGTCGACTTGTGTCGGTTGTGTACACATTTTTTATGTTGATGGTTGAGTCCATTGTTCAGCATATTTCAAGACAAATTGTTGTTGATGATTGTCTTGTTGCACAAGATGCCTTTGGTGTCATTTGGTGCAAGGAAGGAATTTGGTGCAAAGCAGTGCACAATCCCATGAGTTGGAAAAGCATGCATGTAAAGAGGGCTCAAGTTTCAGCATGGGTCTCTACTTCTTTTGAGAATTTTTTGCAGCAAGTATCCCAAGAGTTTGGGATGAGCATTTGCAATACATTCAGCATGCTACAGCCGATAAAAGCCTTCTCATTTGGGAGGCAACTCTTCTTCTGGAGCAAAGGTATGGATGGGCATCGTGACAGTTGGCAAGCCCACATGTTCAGAGGAATATTTCAGCTCATATATCAGCAAGTTTCATTGCTGGTTTCTGCAAATTTTCAGTTTGTCTGGCGAAAGAACTTGGTCGGGATTTGACAAATACTTGGCTTATGCAGCAAAAAGTCGCCATGACGACAGTTGATAAGGCAGGACATTTTGGCATCAGTATGCTCTTTTGGCTGAACAGAAGAGGATATTTCTGTTCCTCAAGTGCTGTACAGTTTAGTTCAGAGATTCAGTGAGATTTTGGGGACCAAAAGCCTTCTCATTTGGGAGGTGTGATCAGGAGCTCAGGACCAAGTGTCGTAAAATGGTCAAAAATGAAAGTGCTCAGAACTAGCTCAAACCTAAATGAACAGATAGAGCTTGTCCTCCTGATTTCGGTGCCGCAAACAGTTCAAACAATGGGCACTGTATGAGAAAGTTATGCCAAAAACAAAATCGCCCAATAACCCTTAATTTTTGAATATTTTTCAAAAAACAAATATTAAAAAAAAATATTCTGTAGAATATTTCGTAGAATATTCTTTGGAATATTCCGTAGAATATTCTTTGGAATATTCCATTTGGGCAGCCAATCACAGGTTGCCACGTGGCAAGCCCAGAGGCCGCCACGTGGCCCATGGTGACATCAGCAACTATGGGCGCATATGGTTAAAAGTTTGGTCGAGCACGTGGTTTGAACCCGCGACCTCCTAACTAACACTACAACACCTTACCAATGCACCAAGCGGATAGGACTTGTTATGGCTGCCATAAGATGTGCATATGAACTTTAAAGTTGGTTTGGGCGGGGCCCGAAGGGGGCCAACCCCTAAAGGCCAGCCCCCATATCATGTGTCCTCACGCCCGGAACCATGGGTTCCTCCCTAAACCGTCGGTGCTAAACATAACAGTCACCGCTTTCTATGTTTAACGTGGTCACATTTCCATGAAGTCCGGCAAACAAACGGTTCAACTGCCCGTCAACCGAAGGTTATGGCACGAACTCCAATGCAAACCACCAAGCCCATTACTCTCGTTCATATGCAAACGATTAACCTACAGTTAATGCTCGGTTCGTTTGGTGGAGATTCTGGCATGGCGCCAAAATAGGCGGGCCCGCCCTATTTGGCGGGCCTATCTGGCCGTAGCTAAAGTTATCTGGAGTTTTTGTAGGGGCAACTGGCAGTTGGGAGCAAATGGCCATAACTTTGGCTAGGAAAGTCCTTTTTGGACAATTTTTTTTATTTTTATTTTGGGTCTCTTCGACCTTCTGAAGCCATTGGCACAGGTTTCATAGGCATATGAGGTCGTTTGCAGGTGATTTTGCTTCGGGGAAGTTCCAGGAGCCACCAGGGCCAAATCAGTTTGGGAGCTGCATTGGGATGTGTGCAGCCATTAAATGTGGAAAAAAGGTCATTCCTGAAGGTTTTCAGCACTCTGAATCCATTTCTACAGCTCGTTTTGCCTGTTGAGGCATTCTTCTCACTGTTTAGCTTCAGGGAATCTTTCAGGGCCACCAGGGCCATTTTAGTGCTTGAGTTGTTTGGGGGCTATGTTCATCCATTTTTGGTGATTCAAAAGACTATGTCTGCTATTTTCGACCTTCTGAGTCTAATGGCAGAGGTTTCAGAACCAATTGAGGTCATCTTCACCTCGAAATTTTCCATGCAAGTCTAAAGGGCCACCAGGGCCAATTGGGGAAAGTACTGTATGAGGTACAATTTCACTGTTTAGTGCTTGGGAAAGAGCATGTTTAGCTAATTCCTATCTTATGATTCTATATTTACAGTCAGATCTGTCTTTCGAGACATTCATATTCTTGTATTATCCTTTGTAGCATTTTTAATACAAGAGGACAAGCCTAGTTGGAGAGGCTTGGTTCAGCAGATGTAGCCCAGAAGGGGTGAACTGCTTTATCATTTTGATGTCTTTATTTGCTGAAGATGATATGCTAAACAAAACTGATATAAAGTGTTAAACAACAAATATACATAACTTGCATACACACATAATCACCTATTCAGCAGCAGAAAGTTATTTGTCTTATTCCGCAAGACATCAAACTTCAAGTATGTGTATGTCAAAGACTTCTAAGTGTTTACTTTGTTATTTCTTTAGGCAGAGCCTGTAGAGGGCCAGGTAGCCTCTAGAACTCATCCTCTATTTAGAGGTGACATGTTCGGTGAATGCCCCTACAGTCTATCTCTGTATAAGAAATAAGAAGTTTTCACCTTTTTAGAGGTCACTTGGAGTGTATAACTCACATTTGAAATTATGGAAAATGGATACCTTGCACCCTTAAACAAGTACATTCCATTTTCAGATCAATTATAGCCAATTTCATTACTGATTTACTAAAGCCATTACAACGTACATCAAATCTGACCCTGCAACTCAATATCAGACTACTATAATAGCAAATAGAGTTAGTCGTTAACATCCCTCCGTGAAGGAATGATCTTTCAAATCTAACGCACATGTAATTCTCTATAATATCTGAAATACTGCCAAAAATACACTTATTGTCTCACACAAAGTTTACCTTCATGTGTGGGTCTCCACTACGTTTTCTATTAGAAATAAAACATAAAAGAGACTTGGAAAACTCAAGAACCCAAAATGGTACAAGGTAAAATGCCTAAGAAATGGATATATTTTAAATGCTCAACAATGGTGCAACGTAAAACGCTTAAGCAATGGATATATTTTAAATTCTCAACAATGACCTTTAGATGCGGTAAATGAATCACTAAAATTGTGTTGATAGTTCATGATCAAGCCAGCTTCAATTCTGTATGTAACCCCTTTGAAGGCTACATCATCATCAACTGGTCCAAAGGTGTAGTGCTCTCTCTCCACACAAAGTGTGAATGTGCTAAGAAAACCATCATTGAGCTATGAATGCACACATGGCTTCGGGAGCTTGCATACAAAGGTCCAAACCAAGTCAAGTCATGTCAAAAGATAGCCAAATCAACATAATAGTGCCTCTCATTGAGTTAATAGAAGCTTCTTTTGCATTGGAAAGCAGGGCTCTAGTTTCTTGCAAATTAGAAATCACTTTGCACACAATGTTGCAATTGGTTGTGTGATTCATTTACCGGTTATTACTAGTTTGTCTTTGTTTCACTCAATAACATTGTATTTGCTTATTTGGGGTAGTCAGTTATTACTAGACACTTACAACATCAATTATTGAGCAACATAAAGGCTTGAATTTTGACCGTGAAATCATGCAAGAGGAGATAGTTTGGACAATGTCTCCCTTCTGTTTGACCTGAGCCTAGCATTTTCTCCAATAATAAACTCCAAAACCGTGAAATGTCAGAGCTAGAGTAGCTACTTACTGAATTAAGTGCTTGGTAGAGTAGCTACCACTATTAGGACTTCTTATCAGCAAAAGCAGGACCGGATCACTTTGTTCCTCACCTTTCCCTTACTTAAGTATGCTACCACTATTAGGATTTCTTATCAGCATAAGTAGGACCGAATCACTTCGTTCCTCACCTCTCCCTTACTTAAGTGTTTCTTTACTGACTCTTTAGAGCTAAACATGTTAGCTTTAGACCACTGAATGAATCCCTTACAAGATACCACCTAACCCTTTTTTCAAGGCATAATGATGTTAAACAACAGACATTCAAGGCATAATGATGTTAAACTTGTTGTTGGTTTCATTGAAGAAAGACATGCCAGTTCCCAAAAACAATCATTTGAGGACACAACAAAATATTTGGGTTACAGAAATTGTGTTATGTCAAACCTGCTATAAAATTAAAAAGGAATAACTCTTCCTGATAACTCATAAAAATCATCTAAGAATCAAATAAGGAACTTTAAACCCTTCCAATAATGATTTTCAGATCCAAGATGTATTCAGCTACAATATATAGATAAAACATTGATTGTTGTTGCTCATTGATTGCAAAGGCCAATGAATTTCCTTGTTTTCTATTATAGTTTTTTAAAATCAGAATTTGGTGGTCACTTTGCAGGTTGTTGCAGCCATGCCAAGAGTTTCTATTGTAGATCGTACAAGGAACAGGAGGAGGCGAGGGGCGAGGGGGGCCCAACTGCGATCCACTTCATCAAATGAGGACGGGGGGGTGTTGTTAATGCTCACAATGCACCCAGTGGTGTCGTTGAAAAGGGCACTGTGGATGAAGATGATGCTATCCCACCATCAACCATGGAGCCACCTTCAACGACAGTGCAGGGTGCAAGTTCAACAAAGAAAATCAGTGCCATCAGAGGTTGGACAAAGCAAGACATGCAAGCTGCAATTGATGACATCGAGTTTAATGGATATTCAATCCACGCCTCTGCAAAAAAACATGGTATTGCTTCCTCTAACATACATTATTGGATAGATGGGTTGACTAATACGAAGCATAGAGGGCCTATTACAGTTATGACTGAAGAGGAGGAGGCCAAAGTGGTTGAGTGGTATAAGGAGATGGCCCAATTGGGACATGGGTTAAAGATTATACAACTGAAATCCACAGTAGCTCAAATCTATCAAGGTAGGCCAAACCCCTTCAAACATGGGTTTCCTAGTGAATCATGGTGGAGCGGATTTAAAAAAGGCATCCAAAACTTGTGTTATGTACAACTAAGGGCCTTGACAAAGGCAGGGCTTTAAATCTACGCCTTGCAATTGTGTCCAAGTTCTATAACACTCTTTCTGCTGCATATGAGCAACACTCATATGCCCCAGACCAAAATGGAACTGTGATGAAACAGGCTTACAGGCAGGAAGGAATTGTGGTATGCGGGTAATTGCCAAAAGAGGGAGCAGAAATGTGCCTAAGATTTTGCCTAAGAGAAGGGAGTGGATCACTATACTTTCTTGTGTCAATGCAATTTGTTCTTCAATCCCAGGATTTTACCTATTCAAAGGTAAAACACAACTCAAAAACTATATATAGAATTGTGAACCAAGTGCGTGCATCGCAGCACATCCCCATTCATGGATGACAAAGGAACTATTCCTGAATTAACTTTGTCATTTTGCTGCACCTATACCAGGTGGTGTCTCACCTGAAAACATACACCTACTAATTTTAGATAGCCATGGAAGCCACAGGGCTTTGCAAACAATTGAGGAGGCCAACAATTTTGGCATTGACCTGTTAACATTACTGGCTCATGCCACTCAAATATTGCAACCCCTTGATGTCAGCGTGTTTGGGCCTTTCAAGAATTATTTCAGGATCGAGCGAGCTTCGTGGATGGAAAAGAATCCAGGGGTGGAAGTAAAGAGGTTTGAGCTAACTGAGCTTGCAAGTAAAGCATTAAAAAGGGCTCTCATACCTTCTAATATCAAGGTTGGATTTAGGAGGATTGGTATATGGCCACTTAATGTTGATGCTCTTGTACATGATACTTGTTGTAGCCAAGCATTTTATGTGGAAGGTTAAGAAGCAGAGAACTTACAAGACCATGTCGATGCCCAAGAAGATGTTGCTGCTGCTGAAAGTATAATGTCCCTTTATGAAGGGCACTTATGTGGTGATGATGATGAACAAGTGAATGAGACACAGTTCAGTCATGAACCAACTGTCAATGTCATGGAGGTTATCACACCTATTGAACCACATGCCAATTCTGCATGTGATATTCCATATGAGGTAGTTGATGAAGTGAATGAAAATGCAAACTTGATTTCAAATGATAATGCAATAGGATTAAACAATGAACAATTGAGCATGCCAACCCAGGTAAGCCCACTTTTATGGTTGTCAGAGGCCATGATGAATATCAACCCACATAATGTGTCTACCACCAATGAGGAAAGCATGGACATGCCTTCACAACCATCAGAGTTGAACACCGAACTTGTTCATTATTTTTTGGACAATGGTTCACTGGAAGAGGAGCCTGTTCAGCATGAGGTACCTAAAGAAGATAATGGGGGCCAATCAGTTGTACCAGAGGCTCAAAGCCAAGTGTCAAATCCTAGGGAGCAAGGGGCAAATCCCAGATTACTTGGTGCATTCCTAAAGTTACTAGTAGAGAGAGTGAAGGCCTCATCAATGCACTCAACTGCAGATTGTCTTCGTTTGGGGAGGATTTCACAGTTGCTCAAATCTGAAGATTATATGAATTTATTGTTTGAGTCTGAACGTAAAAAAAATGAAATTCATGAAACTAAAAAGAGAAAGGAGTTGGCCAAGGACAACAAAGCTGCAAGGATTGCAGCAGCAGAAGCTCGAACAAAAGAAAGGATAGAAAGACAAAAAGAAAGGGAAGATAAGGAACATCAAAAACAATTGGCAAGGCAAGAGAGGGAGGCAAGAAAGGTTCAAGAAGTGTTGGAAAGAGGAGGAGGGGTGACAAGCACGGAAGTCTATGGTCCAAGCCAGTTTGAGGCAAATAGGATGATGTCCAATATGCTGGACCACATTGCAAGGCACACACCATCATACCAACAGCTGATTAACATCCAAGTCCCCCGCTATCAACCAGGTGTTCTGCCCACCTCATATACCCCTACTAGTGTAGGTTTAAATCCAAATTGTGTTTATATGACACCTGCACCCAGTGTTGGAGTTAGTAATGTAAGTGGACACTTGGGTTACTCAGTCCCTCCATAGCTACAAGGAGCAAATTGGAGTCAAGGATATGCTAACATTCAAGCACATCCTAATCAACCAATCTTGGGTAATCCACCATACTTGGGTCAAGCAGGAGACTCAACAATTCTGGGCAATGCAAGAAATGGAGGCCATCAAGCATAGGGGTGGCATGAATTAATTTTTGTAACCACTATTGCAATGTGAATTTTGTAATGACACCTGTCCCTCCCATGCAGTGACGAGTTTCCCACCTACTAATACCGGTTCGATAGGTACTTGGTGGGGTTTAGGGTTTCATTCTCTCATTACGTTGCGGGTAGTTCATTCCAACGTTCATTTCTATTTGGGACCTATTCATTCCAATGTGAATTTTGTAAGGATGCAATATGTTGATTGGTTTCATAGTAGAAGCTTAACTATAAACTAAATTGAATTTGAATTGGAATTATGATATGGAATTCTGATGATCCATGCAGTTAAATTGAATTTGAATTGGAATTATGATCTAGAAGGATGATGATCTGGAATTAGGGCTCCAATACATATTATACATAATCCCTGTTTGATCATGCTCTTCACACTTCTAAAAATAAATTCAATTAAGCAAAAGCTATAACCACATTTTACCTTAAAGATGAGTGATTTTAATTGTTAATCCATGGGCTACCACTAGAATATAACAACCTATATTTGGTAATTCAAATTGTTAAACCAAATTTTCTATATCCTGCATGTAGTACATATATTCAAGGCTTGTAAAAATCATTTCAAACTCCCACAATGAAAAAATTAAAATGTCTCATGATTGGACATGATTCTAATTAGCCACCACTCAATGCCTACAAAAATACAACAACACAATAAGAAATGCTACAATAATAGATTCCAAGTAATCAACATATTAAGTATAGTAACAAAACCAACCATGTTAGGCGTGGATTCTTGAAATGTTTGTAATTGAAAAAGTTGTAAGGCTTGGATTTTTTTGCAAAAGCAAAGAATGAATTTTCAATGCAAAATCACAAAAAGAAAAACATCAAAGTACAAGGCTTTGCTTCCTTTTCCCAACCATGCTAGAAGAGCCAAGATCTATTGTGGGCTTCTTAAGACTAAAGAAGAAACCAATATGTGAAGAAGAGTCAACTGCTATTATTCATCTACGAACACAAATCTACAAAATTAACAGTCTTAAACAAATATTCAGATAAAACTAGGTGAATGATAATTAAGTACTAATAGTGTTATTGATAGATATGTAGCCTTGTGTTATGATGGTAAATAAGATGAGATTTATTTATTTATTTATTTTCCGATCTTAAGTGTTGTGGCAAGAGTTGTAGATTACGTTGGTTGAACTATGTTCACCCCAATATTAAACATACAAAATTTCCCCATAGGCCATGGGGGAGATAATTGGCTTCTTGCAGATGACCCTATTCTCTCTCTGTTAAATATTAAGAATCATTATTAAAACTAATGAGGGCATCATGAAAAACCCATTCTATAGTTTGTACATTATGGCTCCTATATCTTCAATAATTGTGCCATAAATCAAGTGCATTTCCTTGAGTAAGGCAATGATTAGAGGGAGAAATTTTCCTCTACAAAAGGACAAAAAAGATCAAGAACTCAAATGTCATTACTGTACCCATATTTCACAAAAAAAATAAAAATGGAAATAGTTGTAGAACTTACTAGTTCAACATTTACTGAAAAGGCTATATCATTTATAGTTGGAGGTTGTTCATGGTTAATAGGGTCATCGATATAATTCAATCAATATTATTAACATTATCTTTCTAATTATATTTACATATATAAGAATTCTAGATGGTAAGTCAATTATTAAGTGTTCAAACATGATTCTTATGTCTAGGTGAAGCTTTCATTTTGCATCCTCTGTACCTCAACTTCCTCCACACATTGAATACAAAAATGAAACAAAACCTTTTTCTAGTTTATCACCTCTAACCTACACATGGGATTTTAATTCTTTAGGGCATATTTTCCAAACTCAAGACCTACAAGAGTAGGAAAATACCATCAAACAGTGAATTCAAAATTTCTAGCCATAAGCTTTGTCACCTTTTGCCTGTTTGGACCTTTCAGGGATTGAAACTAGGGAAGCTCCACAATCATATGTGTAGAAATATAAAGTAGTGAACTAGTTCAACAACACCAACATCCCATGCATTTCCACTATCTATGACAACATATAAAAGTCCTAGTGATGATTATAGAAGAAGTAAATCCCCACCACAAATGAGAAAAAATAGGCTTCCATGTACCTTACTCAGTATCTTTTCACTTGCACAGAGCCACAAACTCATGAAACTTTTGCAGAAAACACATTAGATTTTTCGTTGAGTGCAAAGAGTCGAGATAAGAATAATATAAATCGCACACATGATCAGACCAATAATTTGTATCAGATCCGCCTCAAAGGTGGTATACATTGTACTACAGATAAAAATTATCACTTTGGTAAGGGTCGATACTACCTAAAATACAATCTCAATTCAATTCAAACACCCCTTCCACATTCCCAAAGAGTTCTTCCAAATGCATGAAACTGCATATAAAGAAGCAGTCTATTATATGCACCGAGAAAAACTTTAGGGAATATTGTTCCATAACAACAGTGCTCACTCTGCCCTTCCCAGTCAATCCTATGCTCTTAATATACTTGCGAATTCACCCATAAATAAGCACATCACATGCCTAGAAGAGAAGCACAACCCCAAAATGAAAACACCTTTTTCCATCCATGACAAAAAATGGGACATTACCAAAACCACCAAATCACACAAAAATTAACATATACTATCCTAAATTTATTACAAGAGGCTCTGAATAATATCTCATCTGAACTTTAATTTTAAAGAAAATTACCCTAGAATATTGGAAGTTTATATACAAAATTAATTCAGAAATTGTAAAGGTTCTTGAGTTCACTATGACAAGACTTATACCTATTATTTACAGCTAAAAACAAACAGCTAAAAATTTAAGCATTTTTCAGTAAATTTTGCATAAACCCTAGCCAATTGAATGAGCATAGCCGACTGAATGAGCACAACCAAGCATAGCGTAAACACATTGAACAACCAAGAACAACCAAAACTCAATAATTACCCTAAACCCACATAGGTAAACACATACAAACACGTAAACACATACAAACAGGTAAACAATGGCACAATTTTCCAATGTAGGTTAAACCCACAACCCAAAACTCAATAATTACCCTAAACTCACATAGTTAAATACGTACAAACAGGTAAACACATACAAACAGGTAAACAATGGGACAAATTTCCAATGTAGGTTAAACCCACAACCCAAAACTCAATAATTACCCTAAACCCACACAATTAAACACATATAGACAGGGAAACACATACAAACATGTAAACAATGGCACAATTTTCCAGTGTAGGTTAAATGTGCTAAAAAACACAATGAATGTGACTGGTATGACAATGTCCTACCTTTTTTCTCCATGCCAGAAAGCCACAAGGACCCCAGATGCTCAAACAATAGCTCAGACTGCAACAACCTACAAAAACCTGCAAAACAACATCAAAATTGTTAGACAGAGACCAAAAATAAGCTAAACAATGAAACTGTAGCTAAATTCTTCTACCACAAACCTGAAAAATCCTAAATTCTTCTACCACAAACATGAAAAATATGCTCTGAGTGCAAAATGACCATCTCCAACGCCGAGCCGAGCGTAATTAGCCACAGGGATAAACACAAATGAAAAACGAGACCATACCACCAGAGGGGGAAGAAAAACCAAGCAAAAAAACAACATGAAACAGACCAATACAACGCTGCGAGTTGAAGAACAACCACCTTCGCTGAACAATAAACCACCACCTGGGATTGCGAAGCCACTACCAGCATAACGGAAAACAGTGATGGTGGTCACCGCCATTGGAGTAGCCGCGGTCAACAACTGACGGAGTGAACGGACAAGCAATGGTTCCAAACAAAAATGAATGGTGGAATGAACTCCCCGCAACGTAACGAGGAAATGAAACCCTAAACCCCGCCAAATACCTGTCGAACCAGTATTAGTAAGTGGGCAACATGTCACTGCATGGAAGGGACAGGGCTCGTATGCAAAAAGGGTCTGCCAGTGTGGCCAGGTTGCTGGTTGACGTGGAGATATTCGCCTAATAACATCCCTCCCCTAATACATTTATTTGCCAATTAATTTTATGAAATTAACTATTTTAACTCACTAGAACGACAGCGGTTTCTTCCACGGAAAGCCCACCATTATAACACTATCCTAATGGATGTTATGGACAGATTGAAGAGAATGAATATTTGCTTGTTGCCACCCGTGCTACTTTAAGTACGCGTGTTTCAAAGCAGGCCAGCCTGCGTCTCTGCCAATCAGATTTGGGCACAGCGTACGAAAATTAGAATGAGGATTCGAACTCATGACCTCCAACGAAAGAAATGCGAAGACCGACGCTTCAAAACTGACCGAGTATTGAAGATTCGCAAGGGAAAATGTCTCTTTTGCAAATCGTAACAGGTCTGGTTATCGGTGGCACCGGTGCAGTTCTGTACGCGATAAGGCCGAGGGACCCTGTGTTCGAGGTGCTCTCAATCGATTTGAAGGGCTTCAAACTCCGGTTCAAGACAGATTCGCTCATTCCGGTTGCAGTGATTGATGTGGAGCTCAGTATTTCCGTCAAGGTCACCAACCCGAACGTGGCGCCCATCGAGTATAGCAGTGCCACCATGTGCATTTACTACAGAGACTCCCTTATTGGGCAAGCACAGGCCAGTCTACATCCCTTCTCAGTTTAGGGTTAGGGTTACGATTTCGCCTTTTTAGGTTAGGGTTAGGGTTTCGTTTTAAATATTTTTTTTGAGGTTAAATCCCCATGTCGCATGAATTGACTATAATAATTGTTTGAGCAGGTGCCTGCAGGGAATCAAGGGGCGAACTCCGCTGAGATACTGGAGTTGCCTGCCAAGATGGATGGATTGGAGGTAAAGCAGCATCTGAAAGATTTGGCGAAAGATGTGACGAAAAGGGAAATGTGTCTGAAATCTGTGGTGACCATTAAGGGAGTTGCTAAGGTTTGGAAATGGGGTCACAAGTTCGAGGTGGACGTTGAGAGCCAGATCAAGGTGGATCCAATTTTCATGGATCTTATTGACCAGGAAAACAAAGCGCACCTGCAACTTCATCCTGAGGCCGTGCTGGTTTAGCCATTTCTTTGGGGAAATGGGCAGGGAGAATTGTTATCAGTGGGAATTAAAATTGCATGGTATTCTAAAGTTTGTAGGTGTCTGTAATGGACCTCAACTCTTTAGTGAAGTGGGCAATATTTTTCAAATGGCTTTAATGGAGGTCCATTGAAAAGCTTCACGTGCATGGGATACAGGTGAGTCAGCGGTATATATTATGTACAGCTAACTAAAGTTCAGAATTGATCTCAAAGCTTCTTGTATGAATCTTAAAAGCACTAAACCGGTTGAATTGGATTAGCCCAACAAGTAACAACTCAGAATACATTTTTATGAATAGTGACATGTAGAACCCATAGATGGGTTATGAATTAGTCATATTATTAGTGTATAATAAGCCAGAATGTTATTGCAATTAAATATACAGTGTATAAGACATACTGTTTATGCGCTCAAATATCTTAAATGGTCCACAATATCTAGTTGTTGTTCTCCTGGATTTCCCCAACTTAATTTGGGAGGCTTAGTTGTTGTTCTCCTTGATTTCGGGCTTGTTCTCCAGGATTTCCCCAAAAATTAATTTGGGAGGCTTGTTCTCCCGGATTTCCCCAACTAAATTTGGGAGGCTTAGTTGTTGTTCTCCTTGATTTCCCCACGCTTAGTTGTTGTTCTCCTTGATTTCCACAAATAAATTAATCTGGGGGCTTGTTCTCCTGGATTTCCCCAACTAAATTTGGGAGGCTTAGTTGTTGTTCTCCAGATTGGGCTTGTTCTCCTGGATTTCCCCAACTTAATTTGGGAGGCTTAGTTGTTGCTCTCCTTGATTTCCCCAAATTAAATTAATTTGGGAGGCTTGTTCTCCTGGATTTCCCCAACTTAATTTGGGAGGCTTAGTTGTTGTTCTCCTTGATTTCCCCAAATTAATTTGGGACGCCTTACATGGAGGAACGCAGTTTTTGACTTTGAAAGACTTCGACTAACTTCTTATCATGAATGAGCAGACAACTCTGTTCAAAATTTTGGTTGACATGGCAAAGAAATATTAACTATGAGTCAATTAATCTTCAATCTTCCTCCAAGCAATTAGGATTTTTTTGTTGTTGCTGACACGTCGCCTCAGATTAGGAAGGACTGGGCTCATTTTTTGCTGACATGTTGTACCTAGGAAGGACTATTTTTTGTTGACATGTTGTACCTATGTTGCTGACAAGTCGCCTCAAAAAAAGGACTCATACCTATGTGTTGACACGTCGGCTCAAAAAGGACTCATACCTATGTGTTGACACGTCGGCTCAAAAAGGAAGGACTCATTTTTTCCTGACATGTCGGCTCAGAAAAAGGAAGGTGTCATTTTTTCCTGACATGTCGGCTCAAAATGGAAGGACTCGTACCT
>APFE031096613.1:9001-51977 GCA_000404065.3 Pinus taeda
GCACAACTACAAGTGACTAGACAATGCAAACTCAAGTTTTCTTTTGGGTCAACATTTGTAGATGAGGTTGAGTTAGACATAATTCCCTTGTATATATGTGGAATTGGTTTGAGAAGTCCTTACTTGCATGATAGAAAAGCTATTTTCTATAGAGCTGAGAACAAGTATCTACTTGTTAAAGATGGAATCAAATACTTTGTAAGAGCTCATAAGCTCAAGAATAATTATACTCTCATAAACTTAGGGCAGATGAAAAGAATGATAAATTCATTCAAACAATTCTTACTGATGGTTGTAAAGGAAAAGAAACCTGATAAAACCAATGTATTTGAGGGTTGTAATGTTGAACAACAAGCTGATTTAGAAAAGGTTGTTTTCGAGTATGATATCTTGTTTCAAGAACCTAAAGGTCTGCCACCCAAAAAGGAAATAGTGCATGATATTATTTTGTAGCAAGATTCTCCATTGCGTAACATTGGAATGTACAGGTTGTCTGCTTTAGAGAATGCTAAAATCAAGAAGCAGGTGCAGGAATTGCTTGAGAAGGGGTTCATTAGACCTAGCACATCACCATGTGGGTCACCAATCGTTTTTGTGAGAAAGAAAGATGGCTCATGGAGAATTTGCATTTATTACTAAGCACTAAATAAGATAACAATAAAAAATCGTTATCCCCTTCCTCGCATAGATGATCTTTTAGATCAATTGAAAGAAGCTGTTTATTTCTCCAAGCTAGACTTGCATAGTGGATACCATCAGGTCAGAGTCGCAGAACAAGATGCATGGAAGACTGCTTTCAGAACAAATCAGGGATTGTATGAGTGGTTGGTTATGCCTTTTGGCTTAACTAATGCTCCTGCTACTTTCATGAGATTAATGAATGATGTACTCAGACCTTTTCTTGATGATTTTGTTATTGTGTATCTGGATGAAATTCTGAATTTTAGCAAAACATGGGAAGAACACTTAAAGCATGTTAAGCAGACACTAGATGTTTTGAAAAGCGAAAAACTTCATGTTAAGCTCTCAAAATGTGAATTTGGCAAAACATCTCTGAATTATTTGGGTCATATAGTAGGGGGTGGTGAATTGAAGATAGATCCCTCTAAGGTGGTAGTCATTATAAATTGGCGTAAACCCAAATCCACTACATAAGTTAGAAGCTTCTTAAGAGCAGCACAATATTGGAGGAATTTCATTTCTAACGTTTCCTTAATTGCAGCTCCCTTACATTCTTTAACAGGATTGAACAAGGTGTTTCAGTGGGGAGGAAAATAGCAGAAAGCCTTCGACACCTTGAAAGAAAAGATTAGTACAACACCTGTACTAACACTGCCTGATCTTCAAAAACCATTTGAAATCAAATAGATGCCAATGACTATGCCATGGGAGCAGTGTTGACACAACATGGTAAACCCATATGTTATCATTTTGAGACTTTTAATCCTGCAGTAGTTAACTATCCTACATATGATAAAGAATTGTATGCACTAGTTTAGAGTGTGAAAAAGTGGAAACATTACTTAATGGGCAAAGAGACAGTAATACATATTGATCATCAACCACTTCAATATCTACACTCCCAAACTAAGTTGCAGCAATCAAGGCGTTATAGATGGATGGGTTTTCTACAACAGTTTCATTTAGTCATCAGATATAAAAAGGGTATACACAATAAAGTTGCAGACATGTTATCTAGACCTATTATAAATGCATCTGCTATACTTAAGCATAATTCTGTGCTACATGAAAGCTACATTGAACAATATGCTCAAGATATAGACTTTAAAGATGTATATGCAACTTTAAGTCAAGGCAAACGAGTAGAAGAATTGGATTACCATATAAAGGATCTACTCTTATACCATTGTGGGAAGTTATGCATTCCACAAATTAAGAGAGTAAAGATAATTAGAGAAGCACACACTTCTCTGATATCAGGTCACTTTGGGGCAAGTAAAATAATTGCACAACTGCAAAGACTCTATTATTGGCCAAAAATGAACGAGACAGTTTCTAGATATGTAAGAGGGTGTACTATGTGTGCTAAAAGCAAGCCCAACAATAGAAAACTAGGCTTGTACACTCCATTACCAGTTCCTTCTCACCCTTGGGAAAGTGTTTCCATGGATTTTGTTGGAGGACTGCTTAAATCTAGAAAAGGTCATGATTATCTATATGTTGTTGTGGATAGGTTCAACAAAATGTGTATTTTGGTACCTTGTAATAAATAGATTACAGCTGAACAAACTGCTAAATTATTTTTTGAACATGTATGGGTTCATTTTGGATTACCCACTTCCATTGTATTTGATTGAGGCACCCAATTTCTGGGAAAGTTTTGGTCAAGTCTGTGGGAACTGATGGACACCAAACTGAAGAAAAGAACATTTTTTCATCCACAAACTGATGGCCAGACAAAAGCAGTCAACAGGACAGTGATCCAGTTGCTCAGAAGATATTGCAACAAACATCCTAAGCTTTGGGATGAACATTTGTGTTATGTGAAACATGCTTACAATAGAGAAAAACATTCTTCTACACAAAGATCTCCTTTTGAGACTTGTTTTGGTTTCACACCAAGGTATCCTTTGGATTTTGTCTTTGGTAAAAATACCACAGTTGCTGGACATAGTGATGTGGACAGGGAAACTAGGTTCATTGAATAGATCCAAGAGATCCACCAAGAAGTGTAGGAACAACTAGAAAAGAGCCAAGCCAAATACAAGGCAAGGCATGACAAGCATCGGATGGAGCATAGTTTCCAAGTTGGTGACCAAGTATGGTTGTATATTAGCAAGGACAGGATGCAAGGTGAAGGTAAAAAGCTAAAGCCTATCAGGTATGGACCCTTCAAGATACTTGAGAAGATGGGTGAGAATGCTTTTTGCCTTGATCTACCAGCTTACATGCACATCTACTCAATCGTAAATGCAGATTGCTTGAGATTGTTTGAACCCTCTCTAATTGAGGATCTCGAAGAGCAGAGTTAATTGCCTCCTATTGCTGAACCGCTACCTAAATATCTTAATGAATTGCAGGAAGCCATAGTTTTTGACAGGAAGGTGAGGACGACATGCACAGGAGATGTTGAGTACCTCAGAGTAGGGCTCAAGGGTTCAAAGCCGAGAAGTACAAAGTGGATAGAGATTGGACAAGTGAGACAATTGTACCCTCACTTAATCAATGCTTGAAACCCAACTTTTGGTGGTCCAAAAGCTTTTTCAGTGGGAAGGCCGTGATCTGAATTGGATCCATGAAGATTATCAAAGTGCCATGACTATATTAAGACAGAACAGACTTCGAATTTATGAACACAGAGTGATCAGGAAGACCTATGGACAGTGGTAGATTGCAGCTAGCAAGGAACAATGAGGACCTCGGTCAAAGCGTGCTGACCGAGGCCTGTGGAGTTCGCGCAGGAGGAAAAATTGGCACATGGGAAGCCTAGATTGGGAAAGAAAGGCCATTTCTGATGCGCGATTAGCGCTAATTGCGTATCGTTGGGCAAACCCCTTGAGAAGGAAAGCCCCCAAGCACTCGGTCGCATGGGAGGCCGGGAAACCATGGGGAAAGCACTAAGGCAAAAGGCGAGACCCCGCTCCAAAACTGGTGGTATATTGAGGGCACCCATGGGTGGTAAGCATATTTGGCTGAAACTGAGCGATTCCATTCATTGCACGACAGGTGTCCGACGGATGAGAGAGAAAACTTCCACTCATTGCATGTTAATGATCGAGAAAGTCAACCACACGAAATGAGAGAATGCCGTAGGATTTGGCAGCTCCAGATTTGACGGCGGAGATTGCGTCCGATGGAGGAACTGGATTTGACAGGGGAACTAAGCCGTGGCATAAAGAATTTTGAAGTCCAATTTGACTGCTGAGTTAGCGGATGAGTCATTCCACAGTGAAACTGAATCACTGAACCACCGAGGAAGAGCTGGCACAGTTCGTAAGAGGACAAGTGGCCACTTCCCTGTAAGCCATTGACAATGACGCAGAGGCAGGGAACTCCAAACGAACAATAGCAAGTGAACCAAAGGGGAAGAAGAGGAATCGAATAGTCATGAGATAGATAGGATTTAAGCCATGAACAGATAGAGAACAAAACACGACGAAGAGGAGAGAAGAAGAAAACGAAGATAGAGAGAGCAAAGAAGAGATAGTGAAGCAAAAAGCAGAAAATAGAGAGCCGAGCTGACCTAAGGCAACATCGAGCAGACATAAATCTTGAGAGGTTCAAGCAATCCCTGAGAGGATCTGTCAAGAATTGAGCACCACATTGGGCTTCTCCCATTAAAGACCAGAGAGGTCAAGATCTGGTAAGGAAAAGAGTCTGTATACTTTAGTGGCTTGGGGGATCCAAGAACCACCCTACCAAACATTATATGTTTCAAGAGACTCAAATTGAGCTCCTCATTGTAAATATCTGCTTTAAAGACATAATAAAAGAAGGCCACCAGTGAAAGCTGGATTGGAGACGTAGCCGTGGAGAATAGGGTGAACTACTTATTAAATTTGTTGTGTTCTTGTATTTGCTTACTGTGTTTCTCCTACTGTTTTCCATTCTTCCAGTGTCTGTGTATTTTTCAATCTCATCGATATGTTGCCTAAGATAACATAGAAACACACCAGCACATGAGTCTGTAATACCTTCATTTATTAATTAATTAACTAAGGTCACTCATGGGTGATTATCAGATCATGGAATTTGACTACAGTTGAAAAAAATAAGACTCCCTCTCAACTAGGGGGAATTCCACCTACCAATATTTTTCCATCGATCAATATGCCATTCTGGAATCTTCAAGTGTCATCAAGTATAATTAAGGATCATCTATTTCATGTAGTCATTGTGCCATGTCTATCTCAAGTGTATCATCATCAAAAATCATCATTGTACATCTCGATCTATCCTTTGCTTATTCCTTCTTATTTCTTGATTATTCCTTCTCATATGTTGAACATTCTCAGATCTAGAAGAAGAAGAATTTGTTACCAAAGGGGAGATAAAGCTACCACCCTCTATCCATCAGGCTGCTACCTGGAATCTCGTTCAACGGTTTGTTACCCAAAATATCAACAATCATCATCGAAGAGCATAGCATCAAGGAGCACATCTCAGCCTGGAATATCATGGGTGAGATATACATCTACAACCCCGAACCTAGAAATAGGATATCCACACACACAAGGGAGCACATCTCAACCTTGGGATCTCATCAGGGAGCTCAATCTCAACTTGGAATCGAATATGGTTATCTCAACCCATCCTATTGCCTATTGATCTTTCCATCGATGACCCTGAATAGTCATGTGGTAGAACACTTGCATCATAATCGACTTGGGTTGTACACCCCAAGTACACTCTCAACTCATTGGACAAACAAGGAGCGATATTCCTGACAAGCTAGCCAGCTTGTGGGTATGATGCCAACTGGGGTATACTCTGCAAAGATCAAACAAGGGATAAACACTCTCCGACCCTATGAAGATAGGGGAGCAACATTATCCAACATTATGGGTAACAAATAGGGGTAACACCCTATTGTCCAGAGTTCCCTCAACCCCAGGAGCCCTCCATCTCCCTAGGATCTCAAACAGGGAGGAAGAGTTGGCTCAGTGTCCTCAATCAACGTTGCTTTGATCATACTCAATTATGGTATCTTCTTGTCTCAATAGAAGTTGTTTCTTGTTCATACATAACATCAAATCAAATATCATGTCAGATCATATATAATCATATAAATCACAAAATGATACCATAATCACCCTCCCTCTCAAGGAGGTTCCAACCATAAGATTGAGCTTGTTTCGAACAACTTCATGGTCTCAGTATATAAGAGTATCTCAGTCCCAACTATAAATATGGGACTTTCTGCTAATCGGATCACAATGTATCCATGTCATGTCCAAATCATGCTTAGAAATCTCTCCAAGGAGCTTCTTTGTCCTGCATCACAACTAACCATGCTAGTAACATCGTACTTAATCTCAATCGTACTATGGAACTCTAGTCCAAGATAACATGGCAAATTTCATACTAAAGCAACATCCAAATGTCCTTATCAACAATAATCTCAAATATTAGCAATACATCTATGCAGACACACATCATAGGAGAAATATCTCATTCTCAAAATAGAACACCTCATGCAGATATTTCAAAGGATTCTTGGCGGCAACCTTATGTGAGTGAAGCAACTCACTCATGAATTCATTTAGGTTCTATGCATATCATATATATACAAATGGATGTTCAAAATGGAACATCAATGCTTCAAAAACTGTTGGATGCCATGTCAGGTTCAACCACATCTTGAACGGAAAATCAGAGTATCCAAGGATTTGCATTTTCATTATTCACAAACATTTTCCAATAGCTTTGCAATATGGAATTTCTTTCCTGGGTTCTAGAAATTGATTAATCATGCCATGATACATCATTTCAGGCTTCAGAAGCCATCTCCCTCTGATTTAGATTATTAGAGGCTCATCACCTATCACAAGTAGATCATCAGGATATAAAACCAAAACCATAATCAATATCAAAGCCATATCTTGGAACTTATCATCCTGACTTCATTCGATAACTATCAAATATAGATACATCTGGATTGAAATGCTCTAAGCATAATGCATTGCTAAGCCAACATAACCAACCTTACAAAAATTTTGTATCATCATATATTAAAGTCATCTCATCATAGTATAAGTCAGATCACGACCATTATCAAAGTCATCAATATCATAGTATGAATTCTTTCAAGCAGGGGATAGGTGGAGTTCATATCAAATCATGACTTCGTCATGCCAACAAGTTTTCATCAACCATGCATTATCAATCAAACTTTATCAAGTCATTCTCATAATCATAATACAAGTAAGTTTTGTCACTAAGTGAAAATGCATTGACTTAGGATAATTCATGCAAGTTCCATTTTCATATTACTTCAACCATTGTGCTAGGAACAAGGAAGCCAATACAAAATCATTTTTCTGAATATTCACATAAGTCATTATGCCCACATAACATCAGATCATTAGACATCAGGTCAAGTCCAAATTTTCTATCGTCGAGATATCTATAGTCAAAACAAATCTCAATTGTCAATTCAAAGTTATTGTCAATCATCATAACAAAACACTATTCATTTATATCAATCAACCAAATCATGCCAACCTCTTGTAGCACAAACGTAGTGACATATCTATATCTATGTCCTGGTCACCTGCAAACACAAGTTTAGTCTATATTATGACAATCATTAAACCTTTTCCTGCTAGCATATCTTGTTGTTATCTTCCACACACCTGTAGGAAGGCATGTTCCAAGTGACCATCTGTTTCATGCACAATAATTTATTATGTGATAAACAATTTAACCCTACAACTTTCAAGAATTAGATTACAGAGGTAGAATATGTCAGAAACATATACATATTTATTCAGAATTCAGGCAACTTCATAAAGCTTCAGATGATGGTCAACTGTAGTCAAACCTTTGGATGCTCCCTTCAGGTCAGCATGGGAGCGTCTTTAACTACCTGGACGATGTCTAGGCCTTAGCATGTGAGTGTTGAGGGATGAGATCTCCTAGATTTGTGACTACATCCGAAGTAGAAACCCTAATTTCTGTATGGGCTTCAGATTTGAGACTCTGTTGCAGATCAATACTGTTAGATGCACATAAATCATACTTCAGCAACACATAATGCAAATAGTATTATGAGTAAGAGTCTTGAGAAGATATTCTCCCTATGTCTATGGATATGCATCATTCATCTTCATTCATATCATCAACCTGTCTCTACTAGAGTTAGGCAAGAACAGATGTTGTTAGATCATAAAGATATATCTATCATGGTTATCAACATTTTGATATCAATCTTTCATCAATGGTTAGACTCAAAGCCATAGATAGATGCAACATCATATCTCAAAGATTATGAACACAATAGAAATTTCTATCAAGTCACTTCATCCATTTTAATCATATGCCATCAAGACAAGACCATAGGCAGTAAGAAATCTGGAATATCAATCTTACACTTACACTTATACCTCTCACATCAAGGTTATCATGCTCTTCATGACCAATGAGATCAAATTAGGTCATTCAATAAATATTTATCAAAATAACAAGAGTGTCAATCTCTCTTTCGATATCATTTAATCATTCTTATCGCAAGCATTACCATTAGACTCGTGTATAGGAGTCAATGAGCTATCCTTCTATATGAAATCCATCATGATAAGTATCAAGAGTATCATTTGCTAGATTCAAGGTGCTAGCCTTCTTTATAGGATCAAGATAGATGTTAAGTGTATCAATGTATCAACATTAGATAGCCTCATAGAATTCAATAAGATCAAAATTTTCAACACCAGGTGCATCATTTCATCATAGGAAACATAGATCCAAGTCACTTTCATATGGATGTATGATCCATTAAATAAAGAGACATTCTCATGATACTTTAGGGCTTACCGAGCCAATAGATTAAACACAACATACCATGCATACCTTGTGGTATTCAAATACCTGTGCACCTTGTCATTAGACTTAGGCTGCTTAAAGCACTTTACCATATTTTCATCAAGTACCTCTATTTATTTACATATCTGCAACTTAAAATGATCCTCAAGAAGGATCTATGCATCACATCTCATCAAGGAGATTAGAAACTTCCATATACTCAAATACATATGCAGGAAGTAGAAGCAATAAAAATAATCATCATATTTATAAGTCTAACAAGTAAGAAGCATCATGAGTCAAGAAATACTTATCTTCAATGAGAGGTGATCCTCTCCCTCTTGAACCAATCTTCAAGGGCCATCAATGTCCATGGTCCATATACCAATGTTGCCTTCAAGTATCCATTCTAGTTTGTTAATATTATCTCATCTAGGGCTTCATCGAATCTTCTTCAAGTGCTTGAGAATCTTCACATAGACCATGCTAGAGTTTCATACATCAAATCTCAAGTCTTTGCCATAAACCAGGGTTTTCTCTCCAACCCTAACCTCATAGAATCCATCAAACCCTAATCATCAATATTCCTAGGGTTTTCTTCAAACCTTAGAATCCTTTTAGGTCTCTACCATGCTCTTCTTGTTTCCATCAAAGGTGTCATTATCGGGGTGATATTCATGACTTTTCTTCAGCCTAGCTCTGATACCATGTTATTTTTTCATAGGGCTCCATTGTCCTTTGCTTTGATAATTGAATTTCATCGTTAATACATTAATTTCACCCCATATCATCATTATATTATTCATATCTACACCATTATTCATCAACATATGCAATTATATAGAAAAACAACATCATCATCGTCAATGCAGCAGAACATAAAAGGAACAGTAGAATAAAAACATGCGCAAACATAGAGACACCAAGATTGGTCCAAGGCCAAGGAAAAACCCGTTATGGGGAAAACACTTGCAAATCTTCTTCTTCTTATATTTTTATCAAATGATGCAGCAAAAGTGAGTACAATGATCCATAACTTTATCTATGCAACAAAACAATAATGATATCCATGAAACAGATCTAATCATGCTAGAAATCAAAACCCTCATATTGATAGTTGTAATGTGTTGTCACAAACTGATGTCAAATGTTGTATATTGTTGTCACTATGTCGAACTCTGCTAAACATTGAGTGGAATCATAGAAATATTGAAATCTCATCTTTGAGTCTTGGACATAGGGAGGAGAAATTGTTTGAGCAACTATAACGACCCTTGATGCTCTCTGAGAACTATATGCCAGCTACTGTGGTAGCCGGACGCTCCTGTACCATTCTGTGCATGCGTCCGGGGACCAAATCATCAGATCTACTCAAAAACCCTTGCTCGTGCCCTTGAAGTTACTGTGTGTGCGTCTGAGACAACTTGGACGCTCTCAAAACCACTATGTGTGAGCATCTGGGGACCGACACCTCCAGATTTGCCTTTGAAGCCCTGAATGCTCCCATAAGTGTTTGTGCCAGATTCCAAGGCTCTTTGGACACTCTCATAACCACTATGTGCTAGTGTCTAGGGACTAAAATTGCATGTTTAGTGTTAGCTTCTAGAAACCAGATAACCTTAACTCAAAGCGAAACTCACGCCTATGATTTCAGACCCTTGCATGAACTCCTCCCATCGAACTTGTGCGAACAAAGACAAAAGAGAAGAGAAGATAGATTGATCGAATGTGTCGAAATGAGCTTGACGTATCTTCTATTTATAGGAGTTCCTAAGGGTCCACTTAGGGCTAAGGCTAACCCACGAAGTTACCCTTGTGGTTAGGGCTGACCCAGTCCATAATACATGTATGAATAAAATAATCCATAACTCAACTTCTGCTTGACCAAATTCGGTGATATCTCGGTTAGTTTTGGTCCTATAGAAAATAGGAATCTAATGCCATCATTATATTGGTAATTTGAGCTATAAAAGGTGGAATTTTACCTCAATTGCAAAAATTAACACCAACTCAGACAACTTATTCTAGGCAGAATCAGGTAATGGTATTCAAGCATGATTTCTAAAGAAATGAAGAATAATATAGAAAATCCACAACATTGTATTTGTCAAAAATATCCCTAATTATTTTACATTCGAGTGGTTTCTCCAAAATGTTCATTTATTAGGAAATACACATGGTTCTTTGAAAGGGTCCTTTCTTGTTGTGATCGCCAACAGACTACAATCCAAACATAGCAAGAAATTAATAATTAAACTAAACCAAAACTATTCTCATTTGATTGTATGTTAGATGGATTAGATGTAATCAAATCTTGAGTTTTTTTTCAACTAAGATCTACTAAAATCAAGTAAAGACAATATTTTTTAATCTATCCATGGCTTCGACAATCCTATTTTGTAATCTATTCATGGTTTTGACAGTCCATATTTGGGGTAATTGGTTCCAATTCACACTTAAAATGTATGGGAGAATCATAGGAGAAGAGTCAGTTAGTTAGTAAAAATAGACGTTGGATTAGAGTAGTAGGGAGGTTTCCAATGATTACATAGAGAGTATCTAGCATTTTGTAACGAACAAGGTTCATATACATAGTGAAATATTCAGAATATATGAAATATAAGAATGTTCATCATGGGAAGAATAATATATTTATATAAGAATGTTTGAATGCAATGGATATGAGATATTATAGATTGATTACAAAAGAGAGTCTGGTTATATACCTAGTAATGTGCCCCTTCATGAAAGTTCATGTCCTTAGAGACATGTTTCTTCAATACTTATCATTATTATAACTATTATTATTTATATTATTTTTATATAAATTATATTCATAACATTGCCTTCCTCTTTTGAAAGCTTTGTCCCCAAATATTATTGCTAATAAGACATGTCATATGTTTCTTTGTCTTGTAATCTATTTGTATCTTCTGCAGTTATTTGAGTTCTCAGCTTCGATGATAGGATCCTCTGAGTGATAAAAAAAATTGTCGAACTAAGAAGGGATATAACTATCCTAAATCAATTTTATGTGGAACCTTGCAATTATCTGATGGTTGTAATAAATTGTTATTGTAAGACTTGATTTTTCAAACATCAATATTCTTTGGAACATAAGTATGTTGTTTTTGTTTTGAATGATACATATATGTAGACTGATTGAGATGTCTACTCTTGTGATTCAGATGGTGATAAGGATTTTTTGTGATTTGATTTTCCCTTATCATATGTGTGGCAATTTCCTGATTTACTTCAAGTATTGGTTTTGTTGAGTTGGTTATAGAATATTCACTTGGAATTTTCATTGTTTGGACTACACCATATGAATATGTTTTTCCTTCAATTGGTTTGTCATCTTCTTGAGTTGTGATATTCACTAGATCAAAATTCGTTCATTTTTCTTCAACATGTTTGAAAACTTTGATACTTCTTTCATGATAAGTTCTTCTAATTTGTTCTTTAATGATTTCTTATCATATTTAAATTTCTTAATATGAATAAGAAGATTTTGGTTATGATTTTTTTTTTATGTGAAATTTCTTAAGCTTCTAATTCAACTTCATTTTGATGCTAAAGTTTCTCATTTTTTAAATCTTTGATTTGTTCTAATAACTTTTGATTGAGAGCTCCAAGGGTTAGCTCAACTAGTCAAGTCCCTGTTGTTAAGTGCCTCTCTGATCGGGAGGTTACAAGGTCAATTATCCTCAACACCCTTGGGGTTAGGCCCTGATATTGTTGCTGGCGGGATTTGATTTCCTTCGGGGTTGATCTGCCCAGATTTTCCTATGTGAAAAAAAAAATTGCTTGAGGTTTTTTAAGTGCAAATTTTCTTCTTCTTTCTCTGATAGATTCTTGTTGAGTTTCTTCTCGGAACTTTCCTTTTCATGCTTAAGTTTTTTCTTCTTATCTTTGGACTTCTTGATTTTTGAAAGTAATTTTTAATTGTGGACCTTAAGGCGAGAAACTTCTCATTTTTTTTACGATAATCTTGTCAACTTATTTTTGCTTGTTTTGCATTGCCTTTTGATTTTCTGGAAGGATTATTTTTTAGATATCTTTTATGTGCTCTAGGATTATTGAATCTAGTTTCAATGTAAGGTCTTGTAGCATTATTTTTTTCTTCATGTAAGAAAATGTCAGAAACTTTTTCTTCATATTTAAAATGAACAACCCTAGTGATTCCATCCAGAGTGAACCTAAAATTATGTCACCTTGGTCGCTACATAAGGATTGAACAAAGAATTGCAATATAGTCCCCAATGTTTAATTCTAAGTCAATTATGTCATATTGTTTTTTGTTCTAGAGGTCTAACCTTTCAATTATATTTAACTCGAGAATCACCAATTAGTTAGTGAGTTTAGGATCTATATAATTTTTATGTTTGGCGGGTGAGATAGAAATAATGGAATTTTTTCTTGCAAGAGTCCCTTCAATTTTGAATAGCATTGAAGCATAGTTATATGAGGTTTATGAAAATCTTCCTTCATTTCAGAAATATGTTCCATTCTTTTTTCTTGAGTGAATGACTCTATTTTGTGTTCATTGATAGTTTCGTCAACAATACTTTGACCAAGGGGTTTATATATCCTTTCTAATGAGTGAGTATGATAAGTATGAAAGACCCTCTTCTTCAATATTCCTTCACACTTCTTTGATAATACCAGTTCTTTTTATATGAACCCAAGTTCTAATAATTCTCAAATAACTTCCTGTTATAACCCTTTATAGCTTGGCTTCTTTTTTACTTTCCCCTTTTTTTAATAACCTTTATAATAAATGTTTAATGAAAAATACTACAATATTTTATTGATGATTTTTTTCTTCGAAAATACTTTTATTTAATCTTTTATAATGGAATGGTGAATCTTATGAGTTTTGGCTCTTCAATATGGTGGAAATCACAAGGAGCGTAGGTGGTTAGGGTTTTGAGGGTCTCCACGACTTTCCCTTGACACCCCTACTAGTGTATTACCAAACGAAGACCTGCAAACGGACATGCGACGCGTGGCTGAGGAAAGAATGAATGGTATGGCAGGGGGGAGAGATCCCCTCCTATAGGAACATCACAGTGGGAGAATCGAGCTAGCATGGAGCAAGTAGCATAAACGGGGGAAGAGGTAAAGGAATACCGATTTCGGGAGCTAAATAGAAAGTGGTTTTGGGAGGAAAATGTCTGCTAAGATCTGCCAAAAAACCAAGATTTGTTATCCCAAACCACAAACTAGAGGAGTATTGAAAATACATGAAGGACCATGCTCTCATCTGCAAGTTCATTTGGGCATGGCCGACAGAGAAAGAGTTGATTAAGTGGATCCAGCAAAGATGGAAACCAAAAGGCCACATTGATCTCAAGCTTGGGGTGAAGGGGTTTTTCACAGTAATCTTCTCAAATCTGGAAGACAAAGAAAGGGTTTTCAAGGATGGGTTGTACTTTTTCAACAATGTTGGTCTCTTCATTAGGCATTGGGAAGAATGCTACAACCAAGATCGAGAGAAATTCCTGGCTGCCCCAATTTGGGTGTGGCTATTCAGCCTACCAATTGACTTCTGGGATCCAGAGATCTTAGAAGGAATCAGGAACTCTATTGACACCTTTGTTAAAGTGGTAGATTCGACAAGAAAAGGCAGATATACTTCTGATGCCTGGATCTGCGTCTACATGAATATTACGGAGCCACTCCCAGATTACATAGAGCTAAAATACCACAATGAGGTATGGCCACAACCTCTAGACTACAAACACATACCATTCAGGTGTCGTTGATGCCATGGATATGGCCACTTGTTCTAAGCATGCCCCCTTAAGCAGAAAGAGAACCCCTCTGCAAATAGGAGGGCAGGGGAATCGATGGAAAAGGAAGACAAAGAAGGGTTCCAAAAGGTGCAACAGATAAAACAAACATAGAGGCAGCCATGAAACCAAAAAGTAAATCAAACAGAGAAATAACAAAGACCCTAGAACCACTTTTTGGTATTACAGGAAGACAACATGGGAGAGGCTATGAGGGACATCACCCCGAAACGGGAGGCCAAAAAGATAAAGAATTGGAAGGGAACAAAATGAAGAAGATGGTGACAGAGGCAGACCAAGGATCGACGGACACCATGCAAATGGTGGAACAAACCCTAATGGAGATTAATAACTAGAAAGAAGGCTTAAGTCCAGAAGAGCAAGTTATGAAGTGGCTACTGTAGGAATGGAGACATATGGACAAAAGATTCATCCTGGAAGACTAGAAGAAATTCTATAAGGACACTTTTCAACAATATAAAGGCAAGCAGGGCTCAGTGATAATAAGCCAACCTGACCAATTAGGGGCCCAAGCTAGCCAAGGGAAAGAGGTGGGAACACAAGGAAAAGGACGCAAAAAAAGAGGAAGGAGAATAATGAATGAATCCATATAGATGGTTGGCAAGCTGCTGGTTAATTCAAGAAGAGTAGTACCATTGTCAGAATTTTTCCACCAACCTCTAAAATTGTTGAAATGATTATTACAACTTGGAACATTAAAGGCCTCAATAGCAGACGCAAACAAAATTACCTTAAAGAGAGATTGAAAAAAGATAATCCAAGTATTATAATAGTACAGGAAACCAAAATTAGTGAAAGAAAACTGAAAGAAATTATGGAGCACTTTAATCCTGAGTACCAAGTCATGGCTCAGGATGCTAATGGCAGCGCAGGGGGACTGGCGATTATCTGGAATCTGGAGGAAGTATGGTTTGAAGACTGGGTCAGGCTACCAAGAATCCTCACAGGTAAATTTCGGAATATTGGATCCAATGAATGGGCTATGGTTACAGGGGTATATGGAGCCCATATCCCTGGAGAAAGAGGATCCTTCCTACAAAATTTGGTAAACCTGAGAAACCTATACCCAAAAGACCTATGGGTAGTGGGGGGGAACTTTAACATTATTATAGCCCCAGGGGAAAAAAAGGTGGAATGAGAAGACCGGATGCAAATATGGAAGCCTTCAATGAAACTATCACAACTTTATGCCTCGTTGATATGCCCACAATCAATGGGATTCACACTTGGAACAAAAAAAGAGGAGGGATTCAGTAAATAGCATGATGGCTGGATAGATTCCTACTCGCAGAACAACTGATAAGCAGAGATATTTTCATAGAAGCTTCAATCCTTCCTTGCATGGGGTTGGGCCATTGTCCAGTACGTCTAGAGGTGGATCTAAAAGCAAGACCCAAGAACCACCCCTTCAGGGTTGAATCCTTTTGGCTTAGAGACCCATGAATCCTAAAAAGAAATCGAGGAATGGTAGAAATGAAGTGAACAACAGGGTAGGAACAAGATGCACACCTTCTAATTGAAACCAAAAGAGCTAAAGAAGAAGCTCAGGAAGTGGAATAAATAAGAATTCAAACACATTATCAAGGATCAGGATGAGTTAAGAAAGCATATGGTGGAAGTCCAACAGAAAATTATTCAGGAAGGGAGGTCAGAATATCTAGTTCGCGAAGAAGGACTATTGATAAATAAGATGGAGTAAACAAGAAAACAGGAAGAGATCCTATGGAAATAGAAATATTAGGTCCCTTGGTTGCGGGAAGGAGAACAAAATACAATATTCTTCCATAAAGCCATGGTGCACCATCTTCAACACAATAGAATTTACTCCTTAAAGAATGAGGAAGGACAACGCAAAGTTCAACATGAAGAGATGGAAGAACTTCTAGCCAACCACTTCAAAGACCTGCTCATGGAAACCCCTGAAAATAGAATAGGAGCCACTCAAATAATCACGCAGCATATCCCCCAACTAATAACTCGTGGTCAGAACATGTCCTTGATGCACGCCACCACCCTAGAAGAAGTAGAAGAGATAGTCAAAGGAATGCAGAAGAATAAATCCCTTGGACTGGACGGGTTCACCGTAGAGTTTTATCAAGCCACCTGGCCATTCATGGGGCAAGACATCCTTGAAGTTGTGGAGGAATCTAGATGTATCCAAAAGGCATGTCCTAGTCTGAATTCTACTTTTATTGCTTTGATTCCTAAAACTACTAAGTTTGATGATCCCCAAGGATTTCGGCCCATTGCCTTATGTAATGTTATTTACAAGATTACTGCTACTCTCATTGTTAAACGTTTGAAGCCCTTACTCCCCAACCTCATTTCCCCTGAACAAACATGATTTTTTGAGGGTAGACAAATCCTTGATGGCTTCATTACATCCCAAGAAGTAGTCCACTCTCTTAAGACCCATAAGATTCTAGGCATGATGATAAAGTTGGATTTATCCAAGGCATATGACAAACTCAGCTGGGGGTTCTGGCGAGTATCCTCAAAGCCTATGGCTTCTCCCAAAGATGGATCAATTGGATCTTTTCCATGATATCCTCCTCGATCTTCTCTATCCTGCTGAATG
The DNA here is from genome assembly GCA_000404065.3 of Pinus taeda. NCBI lineage: Eukaryota > Viridiplantae > Streptophyta > Pinopsida > Pinales > Pinaceae > Pinus > Pinus taeda. The sequence goes on from APFE031096613.1 coordinate 25,877, forward strand.
GAACTCCTACCTCGATGTTCATCCCAACCCGGGGCCTTAGGCAAGGGGACCCCATATCTCCCTTCTTGTTTATCATAACAGTGGAAGGTCTAGGTCGATACATAAAACATGAAGTTCGTGAATCCCATCTCCATGACATGCCCATCATCCATCAACAATTCATCAACGATATTATGCTTTTTTGTCAAGCTACCCTGAGGGAAGCGTGACGTATTAGAGACATTCTAAACACCTTTATGGGAGCCTTGGGGTCTATGATAAATAACGAAAAATCCTGCATTTTTTTCTTCAATACCCAAGGGAATTTCAAGAACTATCTAGCCAGAATCCTAGTGTTTTGTACTAGAAATCTGTCATCCAAATACTTAGGCATGCCCCTCTCTAATAACCCTTTAAGAAATGACTGTTGTCAGAGCATCCTCCAAAAAATTCAAGGAAAGCTCAATTGTTGGACTTTTAGATCTATAAACATAGCCCACAGAACAATGCTTCTCAAAGCAGTGCTTCAGTCGATACCAATATACCAACTCTTAGGAATGGCTACCCCAAAAGGATCATGTTCCAAAATGGTGGATATCTTCAAAAAATTCCTGTGGGGTGGAGCCCAACAGATCAGGAAATGGGAATTGGTATCGTGGCAAGTCTTGATAAAAAAAAATTGGATGGCGGGCTAGGTCTTAGAGATCCCTACATCCTAAACCACACCATGGGAGAAAAACTTAGGTGGCAATGGATGGGTGGGGGATCAAATCTATGGAAACAAGTATAGACACGGAAGTACAACATGCCTGTGAGAACTGAGGATATCTTGAGATATCAAGATCCCCTTAAAGGATCAACGGTTTGGAATTTGGCAGCCCGCAATAGGCACCTTATTCATTAGCATGCTTTCTGGGAGATTCACAATGGCAAAAAAACAAGATTCTGGATGGATTCTTGGAAACAAAGAGAAAAAATAATAGAGAGGTAGGAGCTTAGGGACATATATCAGTACACCAGGGAGAGGAATAAACATGAGGTGGAACAATTCTGGAAAGAAGAGCAAGGACTAGGAAGTTGGAGGAGATGGAATACAAAGGAAGATTGGGACTAGGCAATTGAAACAAAACAATGGACAACTTTAGATAAAGAACTAAGGACACGAAAAATAACGATCCGCCAGGATCTTGAAATTTTGAGATGGGGTCACAACACCAAAGGCACCTTTACTATAAAATAAGCCTATGACATCCAAGTAAGACAAGATCAGGAAGGGCAAGATATCATATGGAAAAAGATATGGAAGGGAGGTTGGTGGCCCAAGGTAACTCACTTCCTCTAGATGGTTTGTAAAGGACACATCTTGAATTGGGACCAATTAAAGAAAAGAGGCTGTCAAGGGCCCTCTTTTGCTGGCTATGTCATAAACACGAGGAAGATATGGAGCATATCCTCAACACATGCCAGTTTGCGAAGCAAAAGTGGAGGGAAATGCAAGGAGTTTTCAAAAGAAAGGACAAAAACAAAAATAACATTAAAGGAACAATACTCCTATTGTAGAACCATATATATTCAAGCCCCGTAGTTAATCAGGTATGGGTTCTAGCCCTAGGACTCACCCTCTGGGTGATCTAGAAGGAGTGAAACCATAGAATTTTCAAGAATAAAGCCACTACACAGGAGAAAGCATGGGATGGCATAGTCCAGAATATAAGGGAAACAATCCTTGTTGAGACATGGCACAAAAAGTACTGGCAAGTGCCTACCCAAGAAGCATGCATCCTCCAAAAACTCAATTTAGCCCCGGGGATGATTGCTACTAAGGCATGGAAGACAAGCAGGGCGGGTATAACCTTCGGGTCCCATTTCACCCCCCCAGAAGAAGGCTTCATGAAACTTAACTTTGATGGGGCTTCTAAAGGAAACCCTGGTGAGGCAAGGCTAGGTGGCCTCTTCTAAGATCCCCAGGCTAACACCAGGCTCATTTATGCAAAAACCAGTGGGATAGCCAGTAACAATGAAGTAGAGTTTGTTGTAGTGTGACATGCTCTCCTAATACCTGTAGGAATGGGATATCGAAACCTAGAGGTGGAAGGCGATTCAAGCCTATTCATAAATATGATGACAAAACTAAACAATGTCACTAAGTGGGATAAACTCAGTCAGAGCTAGAGGATTGCAAGACTCATCCAAGAGATAAGCGAAATCATGCCGAAATTTGATTACATAAAGGTCAGATATGTCAGGAGGGATGGAAACAAAGGGGTCGGCTTCCTAGCTAATTGGGGGTGCGATCATCAACAAGACATGTTAGAAAAGCAGTGGCCAGTCTAACCCTCGGATGCAACCTTTGAACCCCTAGAGGTAATACTGGCCCAGGACTCCAAAAAGAGCCACGAAAGCAAAATCCAAGCAACTCATGATCCCGATCGGGATGTGGGCCGCCAGTTGGGACAACCTGGGTGTATTCATGCTTAGTACCTGAGCACTTATTACCGTCATCCCCCACATGCTTAAGGAAAGGGGTGCAGTGACCCTTAGCATGAATGCATGATGGGGAAGTGGCCAAGGTGGGAGGATAGGAGATAAGATTGGGTTTAGTGGCAGGTGAGGCTATTCGATGTGCAACACAAGAATGAAATACTGTGGAGATGGGTGGTGATACAAAGTAGTGGAAGGTCGACAGAACGAGAGGAACCTAGGCCATGGATGGATTCCTGCAGAAACCAGGTATGTAATTTGGCCTTGCCTCAGCATTGAATCTATGTTTTGGTTGGGGGTATGCTGGGGGGAAAGGAGGGGAAAGAGTCTGAAAATATGGGGAATAGAATGTTGTTGGTGGAAATGGGGGAGGCAACTACTTTCCATGGCCTGGTTTTATGTCTATACTTTCTCCCAAATGGGTAAAACGCATGACTGTTGGGGGGGGGGGGGGGGGGGGAGAATCTTGATGCGGGATTGTGAAGCTCTATGCTTTGTAACTAAGGTTGGGGGAAAGCTTGATAGTGGCACCACAATTCAAGAGAGGTCATGGTTTGTAGAGAGGGTAGGGGACAGTTGATGGCAAGGGGCCAGGGTTGCAGCCACGCATGTAATCTGCAAAGAAACCACTAGGGTAGCTGGAAACCACACGAGATTGATGGCAAGGCCAGGAATCTTGAGTGGAAAACCAGCTGGAGTGGCCTTAGAGGCAAAGCTATTTATCTTTGGGCCGAGGGTACAAGGAATTGGAACCATCGCAGGCATACTGCTAGAATCAAGGAGGGCCTGTGGGCTCGGCCTGAGATGAGGTGGGATGACCTGCATACAAACCTTAGTAAGGGGGAAGGGAATAATGGTGGGCCAAGGGGTAAGGGACAAAGAACTCCCCTTTGGGAACTATGGGCTTCGGCCCACCCCTGCTCGTATGCGATGAGAAATGGTGGAGAGAATAAGCATGAACAGGCAAGGTGGTGTATTACGAAAATTCTAAGTCTTAATCTAACTTTTTATAGGTGTCAACAATGTTCTGGAAAATAGGTCATGGCTCATGCTGCAAGAGGTCGTGGGTGCAGTAGGAGAGGCCCAACTTCCCAGACAGATAAGGGGTCGAGCAAGTCAGAAACACGCAAGGGTCGGAAAGCATCTCATCACCGAAGTAGGAGAGGCTTATTGTGAGGGGAAGGATGCTGGCATTCAAAAATTGTTGGAAGAATGGCAAGAGGAGGTAAAGCAAGGAAGTGAGTTAGAGGAAGAGATGGATTATTGGAGGACTCTTATTCCGGATCCAGGTAAAACCCATGGGAGAATCACTCAATTCAAGAAAACGTTGTACTTGTACTCATTAATGAAGAGTTTACAAGGCAAGGCAATGGAGCAAATATCAGTGGGTATGGCGCAACAGTTCAGGGAATGCCGAACTATAAGAAGGACATGGAGGAAATTCTCTTCCAACTGCACAAACAAGATATTAGGATGGACAGAATCAATCGCCACATCCCTTGCATTCTGGAGCTAGATGGCATGCCAGGGGCATCAGTTGAGGATCTAGCTCTCGTCGCATCTGCCTCAGAGGCTCAGAAGGATTAGACTCAACCCCATGCATACTTTTGGTTTATGAGGTTGGGTTTTATTTTTTATGTTGCAAATGTCAGTTTTTACAGTTATGTAATGTCTGGACATGAGATAGAGAAGTATCTAGCTTGGTTGGAAAGATTAAAACAATATTGTTTTTGGATGGCTTACAACACTGACTGGTGGCCAACAGACTTGGTTTCCTCTCGGGGCAAGTTGAGGCCACTCGGTTAATTTGTGTGGTGTAAACTTGCTTATTATATAATAGAAAATAAAATGGCCCTCCCAAGGTTAACAAACAAAAAAAATATATTTTGAATCTTTATTCACCTAGTCACCTTTTTTTCTTTTAAATATTTGAAATATAATATTATATTTCCCTTTTAGCTTTAATTAAACCTCTTTTTACACCAACTATAAAATATAATAATTTATTACTTTTACCATTATAAATAACTTTGAATTATTTCAAGGTAGTTTAATATTTCCCTCTCGGAAAAACCTTTATTAATTTCCCTTTCCAAAAATTAAGGGGAATTCTTATGAGGTTGTGACCATACGAAAGGTCACGTCACACCATACGGATTAATCAGGTGTAAATTATTGGCTGAGAATAGCTCACAAATAGGGAAATTTTGTACGGTAGCTATTATAGTGGTTGAAAACAATTGGGCTATACGGAGGTGGATAGGCAACAATAGGTTGTGTAAACTATGCTGGTTGTGAAGGATGTTAATGGTATGGTCGGTGGTAGTTGAATGGCAAAGGCTAACCAACTTGCCATAGGGCATTAAATGCCTTGGTACATGCAGGCTATATAACAAAATAACACACAGCCTTTATTTTTAATTTATGTAACCATAAAGGCGGTGTGTTATTTTGTTATATAGCCTGCATGTCCTGGCATTAATGCCTAGCAGGCTCGTTAGCTTGCCGTATTGACACATTATCAATTTTTTTTATTTTTTTTTCACCTTTTTTTTCACTTTTGGTATTTCATATATATTTAATATATTATTTTTAATTTTATTTTATATTATTAAATATAATTTAATTTTTTTTATATGAACAGGTCACTTCAATTAAGGTGGCCAAAGCCAAAATCGAATGATTGTGAACTGTAGTGGTTAAAAGTTGGCTATACAGATGTGCGATAGGCACAAAGGTTTGAACTATGTCGGTTGTGAAGGATGTCATCGACGTGGTGGTAGTTGAATAGTTATCAAATTTTATTTTATTTATTTTTTTTACCTTTTTTCACTTTCTTGTATCTATATATATTATTTATTATTTTTATTTTTTTTTTAAATATTTTATATATAAGTATAATTTTAATTTTTTTATATGACGAGGCCACTCAATTTAAGGCAAAGGCCAAAATCGAATTGATTGTGAAACTATAGGAGAAACTCCAAAATCTTCGAGTATGTTGTAAAATTTTGGCTAGTAGTTGGGATCATAGAACGATGCTCTAATAATAATGTAATGAATAAGGTTCATATATGCAGTATAATATTCAGAATATCTGAAATATAAGAATGTCCATCATGGGACAAATAATATTTTTATATAAGAATGTTTGAATACAAGAGATATAAAATATGATTTATTGATCGATTACAAATGATGGTCCACTTATATACCTAGGAAAGTGCCCCATCATGAACGATCATGTCCTTAGAGACATGTCTCTTTAACACTAATCATTATTTAATTAATCATTAATTTGATTATTATTATTATTTATATTTATATAAATTATGTTCATAACATATTGCTAGATCATTCACGTCTTTGTAATGGAGAGATTGCTTATCATTGGAGTTGTTTGTTATTTATTCTTGAAATCTTCTCTTTAATGGAAGTATTAATCGCTAGTGTTTATAGATCATCGATGGATTGATTACTTTTCTTGTCCTTTTCGTAATGAAGAATACTTGAGTTGTCTTTCCTTTCAATACTTACAGTGGTGTGGTTTTCTGTCCATTTAATTTCCACACAGGTGATTTACTTTCCCCGCGAGTGCCTTTAGATATTTGTGAGCTGTTTGATTTAGTTTCCATTCTGCATCAATAAGATAGGAATATTATCAATGCCTTGAACTCCACACATATAGTGTAGGATCTTGAATTTTACGAACAACCTAGTTGACAATTAATGTTTTAGTGAATGAATTATTTTTAATAGATAATTAAATTCCCCAACAATTTGACACCTTTCTTGGTGAGGTGTTAAAAGAGATTAGGGCTTTGATAGTTTATTTTCTAGAAAAGTTCAAAAAAAATATTCCCCTATGTGTTGATAGAATCTACCAGCTATCATAAGAGCTTGTTGAGTAAAGGAAGAAATGGTATTCAAAGGAATCTCTCAAATTTTCACAACAATTGGAAATGAGAAAAAGGAAGGAATGCTTCTTCAAGTAATCCCTCAAATCTTGATAGCAATTAAAGACCTACTTGCATCTCAGGTGGAGAAAATCCTTATCTCAATCAAATACCTATATGCATCTTAGGGAGGAAGAGAAGAGCAAGCGACTCATGAGCAACATCAAGTAACAAATCTACAAGTTCATGAACAATATAGAGAAGAATACCAAACAAGTTTCCTTGATCATTCTAAAGGTTTTAACCATGTACAGAAATTACCTGTGATCAAATTCTTGAAAAAAATTAGTAAATATACAATGGTGAAAACAAAAAATATACACAGAGATTTTTCTTCTAGAACCCAAAACTAGGAAAAACATATTTATTTTTAATATATTCCTTTCAATGTTATAATAAATTATATACCTGATGAAGAATTCATAAAACCTCAATCCATTAACCCCTGGATTAAAACATAATCATAGTTCCCTTAACTAGATCTACAAAATACCATGGGTGGGTCCATTCCTATCCTTAGGTCCACAAAAAAAAACAAAATTTATGGGCACTACCCTAAACCTTTTGCAGGGGGCCTCCACCCCCTGCAAACCCCCTTGCAAGGGGGGATACATCCCCTGCTATGCTTGACACATCGTAACAGTGCCTATGACTAGTCATGTAAATAATATAACACATACCCAACATTCTCCCATTAGTTGTTTTATTTGCACACAGGGGGTTGTAGGAGTACACAGTCATTGGTCAAGGGTTGCATTGCTCATTGTTTCTCTACCCCAAGAAAACTTCTATGTGCTCATAAACTTTGTCAATACACTCTGCAACATTCTTCAAAGTGTCCACCTTTACCAACATCACATTTTGTCTTCAACCATATCCCTGTCAAAGTGATATTGAAGGTCAATATGTTTTGTCTTCAAATAATAAACAGGGTTCTTTGATAAGAAAATTTCACTTTGGTTGTCACAATAAATCCTTATAGCTCGTTGTGCCAACTCCATACCTAAACACATTATTTGCAACCAAACTTCTTCCTTGCTTGCATCAGTGGTTGTCATGTATTCAACCTCTGTAGTTGAAAGTGCCACTACAGAGTATCTCTCGCTCATCCAACTAACTGCTCCTTCAAATAGGTTAAACACATACCCACTTGTAGATCTTCTCTGATCCATATCTCCAACCCAACTTGCATCAACAAAGCCATATACGTCCAACACTCTATCCATTCATGGTCTTCCTTGGTAGCACAAACCATAATCACTAGTGCCATGCAGATACCTAAAAACCCACATTATTGTTTTCCAATGCTCCTTCCCTATTTTTGACATAAACATGCTCAATACTCCCATTGCATGTGTAATGTCTACTCATGTACAAACCATTGTGTACATCAAACTACCAATTTCACTCACATATGGAACATGGTACACATCCTTTTCCTCTTCCTATGTCTTGGGACATCGTTCTGTAAATAAGTTTACACCTATAGGAATAGGAACCTTCATCATTTTACTATCCTACACATTAAGCGTCTGCAATATTTTTTTGAAATACTTCTTTTGGTTTAACCAGAGCTTCCTTCTTGCCTGATGCCATTTAATTTCCATGCCCAAATTGAAGTTTGGAGCATGAAGATCATTCATTTAGAATTTGGAGGACAATTGGGTCTTTACATCCTAGATAATTTCTCTATCATTTCCAATCATCAACATATCATCCACATACAATACCAAATAAATAACATGATCACTTACTAATTTATAATACACATAGTGATCCACTTTTCTTCTTGTGAATCTAAGTCCTTGTATATATGTATCAAATTTTTGATACCACATCCTTGGTGAACCCACATAGACTTCTTTAACCTGCACACAAGTTCTTTCTTCCCCTTCACTGCAAATCCTTTTGAATGCTTGATGTATATCTCTTTTTCCAGATCTCCATGTAGAAATGTTTTCACATCCATATTTTCTACCTCAAAATCAAAATTAGAAGCAACATATAAAAGTAATCTAATAGAAGCTAACTTGGCAACATGAGAAAAATATCACCAAAATCAATTCCCAACACCTGAGAATAAGATTTTTCTACTAATCGAGCTCTGTATTATCCACTTTTCCTTTTGCATTCATCTTATTGTTAAACACCCATTTTCTTCCAATGGGTTTTCTTCTATCCAACAACTCTACCATATCCCAAACCTCATTTTTGTCCAAAGTTGCCATATCTTCAACCATGGCCTTCTTCTAGGGTTTGCCATCCTATGAATCCATTGCCTCCCTGATAATTATGGGATCATCATCATTATTAGATAAAGAAAAATTTGAACAGAAATTAGATGGAGTATACCTCTATGGTTGCCTTTTCTCAAATTTGTCTCCTCAAAACTAGTGTATGTGGTTCTTCTTCTTCTTATTCATGTTCTTCTATGGAGTCTCAATCTTCATCCTTCAAACCAAACTCTATGTTTTTTTGTTCCTTTTCCCTTGGTAGGACTTCCTATTTCATGACATCCTTCACTTCTCTAAATACCATGTCTCAATTATACACAACCTTATTTGTTTATGGGTTCCAAAGCTTGTAACATTTTAAATCATCTTTGTACCCAATAAAGATGCACCTTTTAGATTTACTATCAAACTTGGTTTTTTTCTCCTTTGGAACATGTACATATGCATCACAATAAAAAATAATGAGATGTGAGAGAGAGAGTTTCTTACCATTCCACACCTCATTTGGAGTCTTATCCTCCAACGTTGATGAAGGTGATTTGTTAAACAAGTAACATGTAGTATCCACCGTCTTTGCGCAAATTTTTTTCCCTAATCTAGTGCCACTAAGCATGTTTCTTGCCTTTTCCATTAGCATCTTGTTCATCCTTTCTACAACTCCATTTTTATGAGGTGTTTAAGAAGTATTCTTTTGTTGTGCTCGACCACACTTCTCACAAAATTCTTCAAATTCCTTCTTGTAAAACTCACCACCATTATCTGTCCTCAACACCTTAATCTTCTTCTTTGTCTGATTTTACACCGGAGTCTTAAATCAAAGAAATTTTAAGGTCTGAAATGGGCCTCAAAACAAAAATGTACAACTAAAATCAAATTTATAATAACCAATAAGATTCAAGATGATGATGTCAACCATAGGGGATGATTCACCATTTTTGGAGTAAAAACGTAAAAAGATTAAAAAAATAATAATAAAAAAAATCAACTCGTATTTTCAACTTGTCTCCCTATGATTTTACTCAAATTTTGAGAGGGAGAACTTGTTGGATGTGGAATTTAATTCCTCATCCAAGGAGTGCCCATATTGCATACTTTCGATGGAACTTTCTACACAAAAAATGAGAAATACATGAAAAAATGTGATTACAATCATCTTTTCTCATGTATTTCTCAATTTTCATGTAGCAAGGTCCATCGAAAGTATGCAACATGGGTACTCTTTGGATGAAGAATTAAAATTTGCATCAAACAAGTGCTACCACTCGATATTTGAGTAAAACCGTAAGGATATAGTTGAAAATACAAGTTGAGAAAATATTTTTTTTCCTTTCTAAAATTTGATGATATATTCTAATATTATTTTATTATTTATGCTATTATTTTTTAATATTCCTTAGGAGGCCCATTTTAGACCTCAAAATTTCTCTAATGATTCTGTAAACCTATCAAAGACTTCAAATTTCTTCCTAAGGATATATATCCATGTATTCCTCGAGAATTCATTTATAAACGAGATGTATTACACATATTTACCCAATGATGGAACCGAAACAAGGCCAAATACATCACTGTGCACAATCTATAATATTCATTCTGCCCTCTTAGCATCAGAGGAAAAACTCACCCAATTATGCTTCCCATATACACAATGTTCACAAAAATAAAAATTGAGAGAGAAATTAGACATACCTTCTACCATACCATTACCATGTAGTATCTAAAGGCCCTTCTCTCTAATATGTCCCAGTCTTTGATGCCCCAACATAGTATTTTCACCAGAAACTACAATATTTTTGGCTCCACTTTTAGGAACAACACAACTGTTGCACCCATCAATAATAGTACTTCCCAACAACTTGTATAGAGTTTCAATCTGAATTCCCCACATCAACACCAATGCTCCTCGAACCATCTTGCAGGTATATTTCTCAAACATTGACTTAACACTTGCATCAGCCATCTTTCTCATAGAAATTAAATTTTTGGCCAATCTTGAAATGTGCAAAACACCTAGAAGTGTTTTTGTCCTTCCACTTATCATCTTGAGCTTTACTTTTCCTTGTCTTATGATTATGGTCTTCTTATCATCAACTAGGAAGACATCACCACCATCATATTTATCATATTCATAGAACCACTCCATATGGGGAGTCATATGAAAGGATGCACTTGATTTAATTAACCATGTCTCATGGTCTACATGTGTACTCGAAGAAGTCAAGTACACATCCCCACCTTCATCTAAGGTGTTTTCTGCCTCTGTAGAAGGACCATCATCGTATCCCTTTCCTTTCTTAGGAGTTTTAGATCCACAATATTTCTTGTAGTGCTCTTTTTTTCCACATTTCCAACATACCTTTACAATTTTTTCTAGATATTTGTATCTCCCTCTATATTTAGATCTCCCACTTGAGGACTTATTTGTATTTTTGTTTTGTTAGCGTCCTTTTACAGACAAGGCATATTGATTCTAGTTATCCATGGTTATGCACCTCATCTCCCTGACAATGGTGAGATTATTTCATCAAATTTCAAGGTATTTGTATTTCTACCTATGGAAACAACTAGAGTATCCCACGATTCTAGTAGAGAACACAACAAACTAATGTACTTATCTTCGTTTGAAATTTTAATATCAACAGATAATAAATAACTTACCATAGTATTGAAGGCATTGAGATGCTATCTCATCGAGTCTTCATCCCTCCTCCTTAGGTTATATAAATTCTTCCACAAGAAAAATTTATTTAGCAGGAATTTAGATTGATACAAAGTCCCTAACTTGTCCAACAAATGTTTTGTTGTAGTTTCTCCCAGAAAATTTAGTAATATTGAATCTGAGACACACAAATGTATTTTTCTCTTTGCCTTCTGATCCGAATTGGTCCAATCCTATGTCGACATTGTCATTGGTTTAATATTTGGATCCACCACGATCCACTAATCTTTATCCACCAACATATCCTCCATCTTGAGCTTTCACAACTCAAAGCTCTACACATTGAATTTACCGATCTCTATCTTTCCATTGTTCGTCATCTCCTTCCACAACAAGAATCGATCCCATAGATATCCCACTGTAATAGGGCCTACCACAAGCCTAAGCAAAATACCTCAGCCACAAAGGTGTCCCCTTGAATCAAGAACTGCTCTAATACCAAATGAAGGTTTTAACCATGTACAAAATCTTCCTACAAACAAATATATATATATATATATATATATATATATATATATTTATATATATTATATATATATATATATATAATATATATATATTATATATATATATATATTATATATATATATATATATATATATATATATATATTTATATATATATATATACATACAATGGCGAGAACAAAAAATATACACAAAGATTTTTCTCCTGGAACCCAAAACTAGTAAAACCAAATTGATTTTTCATTATATTCCTTGCAATATTACAATACATTATAAAAATGTCAAAGCATTCATAAACCTCCAATCCATTAACCAAGAATAGAACATAATTGTAGTTCCATTAACCAAATCTACAAAATACCATGGGCAAAACCATCATGCATAAAACCATGGGTGGTTCTTCTCCCATCCTTGGCTCTTCCAAAAAAAAAAAATGGTGTGCTACCCCAAACCCTATGTCGAGGGGCTACCAACCCCCTAAAAACCCCTCTGCAACCCACCCCCTGCTATGTATGGCACAATGTAATAACACATGAGGCTAGTCACACAAAGGATATAACACACACCCAACACATCCTTGCCAAGCTATAAAACAAACCAAAGAGTCACAAGAAATAATTAATGGAGAGTAGATATTGGAACCTAAGATCAAGGAATTTATTTCATGCCTATCATCATATTCTCTATGCACTCAAAAAATAAATCAACAAGCCTTGAAATATCTGCATGGCATGGTACATGACAGCATGCCAAAAAATTCTAGTGAATTAGAGAGCCAAAGATACATAGATTACATTGGATATTGGTTCCAAATAATTGTCAACATACAATATTCTTCCATAATCCAATATCTCCAGGCACCAAAACAACTAGAGTATTTAGATTCTCATATTTTGGTATTCAAAGTATATCTTCCAAATTTGAATATAAGTATATTTGATTTTTTTGCGCACATGGCTTCATTGGAAATCTTCCTACACTTGATAAGATGCTTCCTCTTCCAAGTAGAGTAGTATAGTGTATATGAATAAATAAATAAAATATTAAAGATAAACATCAGTATAACAATTAAAACTAGGACACTGACATAGTTAGACAAGGACTATGCTTGAAAACCAGGATACTGGTCGAAAAATTTCTTAATAATCTCTGCATCATGTTTTCGTTCCTCTAAATGAACTCAACAGTAGGGGAAGCCTTTTACTTTTTCAAATAATAAGGGAAGACTGGTTATTGGATAGCTAAGACAACAACAAGTTTAGCCTTCATCCTCCCAAAAGCTTCAGTAGCCATGTTCAGGTGTCATTACTATGCAGGCATTGTTACCTTGTAGGTGTCATTACTCTGCAGGTTTTTGCTACTTTGTAGGTGTCGTTATTCTGCGGGTTTTTGTTACTTTGTAGGTTTCGTTATTCCACAAGTTTCATTACTCCGCAGGTGTTGTTACTTCACAAGTGTCTTTACTTTGCAGGTTTCATCACTCCATAGGTCTTGTTGTGTTGCAAGTGTTATTACTCTATAGTTTTTATTAATCTATAGGTTTTTTTACTTCACATGCTTTTTTACTCCTTATATGTTGTTACTCTGTCATTTCCAAGATGACCAAAAATGTGCTTATTCATATTTTCTCTACGTGTTAAAGATAAATCAACAGTCTTCATCACTTTGGTTCAATTTCAACACAACAGTAAACTTCACACAGATAGCAGTCAAAAGTCACTGGTATTTTGACACATCAATTGAAATACATTAGCGCTTCATTTTGGATAAGATCAACAACACATCAATTTCCCTTTATCAACATTCTTGGAAATATCAAAATGTTGAGGCAAAACCCTAGGTAAAAACCAACTTAAAAGTTTTTGATTTGTTGAAAATTTAGGGAATATTGATAAAATACTATTATAAGCTTGGAATTCTATTTTGTTTCATTTTTTCTCTACCTTTCAAATATGTTTTACCCTCATCTCCTACCATTCCCTTGACCCATTTATCTACATTACTCAACAAGAAGGATTAATTTCTTTCTCAAAATTTGCATAAGTCCTCACTATTTAAATCTTTTATTTTAGTCCAAAACATTATGACAACTTCTGGCACTAGAATTGATCCATATGAATTGATTATTAATGTAGTAAAGATTGTTGAGAAATGTTACAAATGAAGGTGCAAAAATTCATGCCAATGAGCTAGGAAAGCATTCATTCTCTTCCTATATTTGAGGGAAGAATTGAACGCTTTAAGGTTGTAATATTTGGTGGTAAGATCAGTTGGCTATTTTGAAAGAAAGAGGTATGAGAAGATGACGAGTTAATAATTGTTTTGAATTCAGGTCAGAAATACATATGCACAATTTAAATTGTGTAGATAGGTTTGCGTGAAAATTGAAAGAAACTACAACATAAAAGATTCGAGCAACAACTCATAGTGTTATAACAGTTGTTGAATAGTCAAACCTTTTAGCTATAAGAACAATCTTTTATCGTATCATGAGAAAAAGGCAGGGAGGTTGGTTGACTCTCATGTTGGCAACTCTACCTTATTTTCATGAGGACATGCAAAAGTGGATGCGTGAGGGAGAATGCTTGCAAAATATGGATTCTGATCCTAATCTAGCTTGGTTTTTTGACAACAAATCTAAGCTGAAGAAAGTAAAGAGAAAGTTAGATTTCTAGCTCAAGATGCCAAGGAGGTTATCAAGTGCAAGAAAAATACTTTTGGTAATTTCTCATTCATTCGCACGATTTTTTATACAAAATGCAAAAATTGATTCGATGATATCTTCCAAACTTTGCATCAAATGGAAATGAAATTTGAAGGAGGAAACATTAAGGTAAGATAAAAAAAATGCAAAATTTCAAGAAAAAAAAGTTTATAATTTTTGAGAAATTAAGCATATCACCTATATATATTTTTCTTATATCTTGATATTTGTGCATCAAATGTCTCTAATTTTCACTGTGGAGAATCACTAGAATAGTAAAAACTTGTTGACAAAATTTCATTGAAACCCAATTTGTACTTTGTGATAAATTGGTTAAAAAGGCTTCCTTCTACACCCACAACAATTTGTTATAACTCCTGTAGTAGCATATTTATTATGTCTTAGGATTGGTGCAATGGTTTATTGAGATTTTTTGTAGATAAGGAAATTAGTGGTGATAAACACACCCATAAAAATCACCTCAATCTAAAGTGTTGTTTGCATGAACCAGATGATGATGAACCACTAGTGTCATAAAAGGAACCAAATGGTGATGAAGCAGTTCAAATAGAGGTCAATGAACTAGGGTCTATAAAGGCATGGATTTTGTGCCAAACTGTTTTAGAGTATGCTTTATTCACTTCTCCTCCATCTCCAATGAAACCTTTTCCACAAACATGCCATAATGATTAAAACAATCTCATCATTGTTTTATGTGAAAATTCAAAGAGATTAACTGAAGTGGAGAAGCGCTTTTCCAAGAAATGTACATTGTACAATAATTAATCTAGACTAGATTATGGTTGATGTTTAATATCAAGGTATGTTTGGATCTACAACAAAACATATTCACATAAGTGTATCTCCTAATTGTGGAAAGAATGGTTGCAATATTGACTTTAGGAGTGGTCCAACTAAGGATGAAAAACATATTTGTATAAGTAATGGCAATAGTAATAAGGCATGTCCCTATAAAGTTTTTTGGTAATGCTAATTATTTTGGATAGTGATTTCAAATCACCCCTTGGTGACCTCAGAAAATTAATGAAGGTGTTACAGACTCATGTGCTGGTGTGCGTGTCTATGTTATCTTAGGCAACAGATCGATAAGATTGCAAAATAAACAGACACTTGAAATAGTAAGAGATCATAGTAAGCAAAACAAAAACACAACAAAAATTTAATAAGGAGTTCACCAAATCCTCCTAGGCTACGTCTCCTGGTCCAGCTTTCAGTGGTGGCCTTTTTATTATGTTTTTAAAGCATAGTATTACAATAAGGAGCTCAATCTGAGTCTCACTTGATAGAGGATGATCAGTAGCATGGAACTTGGAATTCCCAAGTCCTTGGATTTCACAGACTCCCCTTACTGAATTTCAACCTCAATTGGTCTCTATCTGCTCGATGCTGCCCTTACTTTGATGGTCATCTTGGCTTATTTTTTCTCTACAATTTTGCCTTTCTTTTTGTGTCTCTTGGCCTTCGGCTTCTTCACTACTTCTCTGCCTCACTGTCTCTCTCTGTCTTGTCTTTGTCATCTCGTGGCTTTAAAGCCAGTTTGTTTCTTCAACTATTCACTTTGTCTTCTCGGCTCTTTGAATCGCCTGCCTCTGTCTGCTAGGACTCCTTTGCCCTACATCATCATTGTTGCATAATGCTTCGCAGAGAGGTGACCATCTATCTTCTTGTGAACTAAGTGTCAGTTCTTCCTGAATGGTCGTTTTTTTTTTTCCGTTATTTCCCATATGCCTGTGAAATGGATCCTTTTGTCGACTCATCAGTCAAATCGGACTTCAAATCTTTATGTGCCTTAGCTTATTTCTTCCTCGGGCCCGGTCATCCATCGCGTTGAACCTTCGCCATTTGATCTGGAGCCCCTAGATCCTATGGTCTTCGCTTATATTGCGCGGTTGAGTTGCTCGATCGTTAGTTCGCGATGTAAGTGGTTTTTCTCTCTTCCTACCGAAAACACGTCACTCAGTGTATGGAATCGCTGGGTCTTCAGTCAAACCCACTTACCGCCCGAAATGCCTCCGATTCCACCGGTTTTGAGCGTGAGACCCGCTTGTTGGTTTTAGCGCTTTCCCACAGTTTTTTGGTTTCCCTTGTGACCGAGCACTCGGGGCTTTTCCTTCTCGAGGGGTTTTTCCTAGCGATACGTGATTAGCACTTTGCGCTAATCGCATATAAAAAATAACCTCCATTTTTGGGTTTGAGCTTCCCAACTTCCATTTTTGTGCCATGCATAGTCTCCATGGGACAACGGTCAATGCACTTTGACCGAAGGTCCTCGTTGCTCCATGCTGGCTGCAAATTACCATTATTCAGAGGTTATTTCTGATATCTATAAGATTTCTTGAAGTCTTTCATTCATTCTTAACAATCATGGAATTGTTTGAGGATCCAATTTGGATCATGGCCTTCCCACTGAAAAAGCTTTTAGACCACCAAAAGTTGGTTTTCAAGCATCGACTAAGTAAGGATACAACTTTCTCACCTGTCCAATCTTTATCCATTTTGCACTGCTTGGCTTTGAACCCCTGAGCCCAATTCTGAGGTACTCAACATCTCCCCTGCGCGTCGTTCTCACCTTCCTGTCCAGAACAATGTCTTCCTGCAATTCATTAAGATATTTAGGTAGCAGGTCATCAATAGAAGGAAATTGAATCTGTTCTTTAGGATCTTCAATTAACAAAGGTTCAAATAGTCTCAAGCTGTCTGCATTGATGACTGAGTAGATGTGCATATAAGCTAGCAAATTAAGGCGAAAAGAATTCTCACCAATTTTCTCAAGGATACTGAAAGGTCCATACCTTATTGGTTTCAACTTTCTACCTTCACCTTGCATCCTGTACTTCTTGATATACAACCAGACTTGATCACCAACTTGGAAACTATGCTCCATCCGATGCTTGTCATGCCTTGCCTTGTATTTGGCTTGGATCTTTTCCAACTGTTCCTGTATTTCCTGATGGATCTCTTGGATTTGTTCAATGAACCTAGTTGCCTTGTCCACATCGTTGTGTCCCTCAACTGTTGTGTCCTTACCAAAGACAAAATCCAAGGGGTGAAACCAAAACAAGTCTCAAAAGGAGATCTCTGTGTGGAAGAATGTTTGGCTTGGTTGTAAGCATGCTGCACATAACACAAATGTTCATCCCAAAGCTTAGGATGCTTGCTGCAATATTCCCTGAGCAATTGGATCACTGTCTTGTTGACTACTTCTATCTGGCCATTGGTTTGTGGATGGAAAGTTGTGTTTTTCTTTAGTTTGGTGTCCATCAGTTCCCATAGACTTGAGCAAAACTTTCCCACAAATCGGGTGTCTCGATAAGATATAATGGAAGTGGGTGATCCAAAATGAACCCATACATGTTGAAAGAACAGTTTTGCAGTTTGTTCAGCTGTAATCTGTTTATTACAAGGTATCAAAACGCACATTTTGTTGAACCTATCCACAACAACATACAAATAATCATGACCTTTCCTAGATTTAGGTAGTCCTCCAACAAAGTCCATGGAAACACTTTCCCAAGGATGAGAAGGAACTAATAATGGAGTGTACAGGCCTAGTTTTCTATTTCTAGGCTTGCTTTTAGCACACATAGTACACCCTCTTACATATCTAGAAACTATCTCGTCCATTTTTGGCCAAAAACAAAATCTTTGCAGTTGTGCAACTGTTTTACTTACCCCAAAGTGACCTGATATTAGAGAAGTGTGTGCTTCTCGAATTATCTTTACTCCTTCAGTTTCTGGAATGCATAGCTTCCCACAATGATATAGGAATCGGTCCTTAATATGATAATCCAATTCTTCTACTCATTTGCCTTGACTTAAAGTTGCATATACATATTTAAAGTCTATACCTTGAGCATATTGTTGAATGTAGCTCTCATGTAACACAAAATTATGCTTAAGTATAGTAGATGCATTTATAATGGGTCTAGATAACATATTTGCAACTTTATTGTGTATGCCCTTTTTATATCCGATGACTAAATGAAATTGTTGTAGAAAACCCATCCATCTATAGTGTCTTGATTGCTGCAGCTTAGTTTGGGAGTGTAGATATTGAAGTGGTTGATGATCAGTATGTATAACTGTTTCTTTGCCCATTAAGTAACATTTCCACTTTTTCACACTCTGTACTAATGCATACAATTCTTTATCATATGTGGGATAGTTAACTACTGCATAATTAAATGTCTCAGAATGATAACATATGGGTTTGCCGTGCTATATCAACACTGCTCCCATGGCATAGTCACTGGAATCCATTTGGATCTCAAACGGTTTTTGAAGATCTGGCAGTGCTAGTACTGGTGTTGTACTAATCTTTTCTTTCAAGGTGTCGAAGGCTTTATGATGTTTGCCTCCCCACTGAAACACCTTGTTCAATCCTGTTAAAGCATGTAAGGGAGCTGCAATTAAGGAAAAGTTTAGAAAATGAACTTTCTCCAAATATTGTGCTGCTCCTAAGAAGCTCCTAACTTCTATAGCAGATTTGGTTTAGGCCAATTTACAATGAATGCCACCTTAGAGGGATCTATCTTCAATTCACCACCCCCTATATGTCCCAAATAATTCAACGAATGTTTTGCAAATTCACATTTTGAGAGTTTAACATAAAGTTTTTTCTCTTTTCAAAACATCTAGTGTCTGCTTAACATGATTTAAATGTTCTCAGCCTGTTTTTTCTAAATATCAAAATGTCATCCAGATATACAATAACAAAATCATCAAGAAAAGGTCTGAGTACCATCATTCATTATTCTCATGAAAGTAGTAGGAGCATTAGTTAAGCCAAAAGGCATAACCAGCCACTCATACAATCCTTGCTTTGTTTTGAAAGCAGTCTTCCATGCATCTTGTTCTACAAATCTGACCTAATGATATCCACAATGTAATTCTAACTTGGAAAAATAAATAGCTTCTTTCAATTGATCTAATAGATCATCTATGCGAGGAAGGGGATAATGATTTTTGATTTTTATCTTATTCAGTGCTCGATAATCAATGCACATTCTCCATGAGCCATCTTTCTTTCTCACCAAAACGATTGGAGATCCACATGGTGATGTGCTTGGTCTGATGAACCCCTTTTTGAGCAACTCCTACACCTGCTTCTTGATTTCTGCATTCTCTAAAGCGGACAACCTGTACATTCCAATGTTAGGCAATGGAGCATCTTGTTGCAAATTAATATCATGCATTATTTTATTTTTGGGTGGTAGACCTTTAGGTTCTTGAAACAAGATATCATACTCTGAAACAACTTTTTCTAAATTAGCTTGTTGTTTAGCATCATGACCCTCAAATACATTGGTTTTATCAGGTCTCTTTTCGTTTACAACCATCAATAAAAATTGTTTGCATGAATTTATAATTCATTTCATCTGCCCTAAGTTTATGTGAGTGTAATTATTCTTGAGATTTTGAGCTCTTACAAAGTATTTGATTCCATCTTTAACGAGTATATACTTGTTCTCAGCTCTACAGAAAATAAATTTTTTGTCATACAAGTAAGGACTTCCTAAAACAATTCCACATAAATCCAAAGGAATTATGTCTAACTCAACCTCGTCTACTAATGCTGACCCAAAAGAAAACTTAAGTTTGCATTGTCTAGTCACTTGTAGTTGTGCTTTATCACTTAACCATCCTAATGGGTATGGTTTCTTATGAGGTGTAGTTAGTAATCCCAACTTCTTTACAGTTGCTTTAGAAATTAAATTTACTTGTGAGCCACTATCAAACAAAGTATCAATCTTTTGATGTTTGGAAATAACTCGAATATGGAAAAGCTCATATCTTTTTGTCTCATTTTCTTCATCAATAGTAGATTGTGCAGAATTGCTAGTAGATGCTTCAGAATTCTTACCTTTTATACATGTGGCTACAATGTTTGTTTCATCTGCTAAGTTTGACCCCAAATCTTTCTGAATAGCTGCAACAATCTTCTTCTTCTTGCCCTCAAACTTCTTAGGTCTCAGCTTCGGATGCAGAATCCAACAGTGCTCATCATCATGCTTGTCCTTCTTATGGTAAGTGCATGAAGACTTTCTTTTCTGTGCAATGTTGTCCTTCCTTACTTTCCATTTCTGTTTTCTTTTCCCCTTATTCTTTCTTGCAATGGGTTGGGATGATCCCCCAACTTCTGGGTTCCCATTCTTTCCTCTAGCTTCTAGACGCGTTGCTTAAACAGATACCTCATCTATACTAGTGGGATTAAACATGAGGATAGTGTGCCTCATGTAGCTGTGTAGATTACCGATGTACTTCAACAGAGTCTCAGGTGAGTCTAATGAGATTCTTAGAATTAAAGCTATGTTCCTAAATTCTTGGGTGTAACCTTGTACACTTTGGCCTTTCAATTGTCGAAGAGTTTGCCAGCTCATCATGGCTTGCTGCATGTAGGCTAGTGGATAGAACTGCTTTTTGATTGCAGAAACAAATTCACTCCAGACAGAAAGAGTCTAACCATGTCTCTTCATGTTAGCTTAGGTCCTGCCTTCGAACCAAACCAACGTAGTGCCTCCAAGGCATAAGGCTGGCTAGCTAAATATTTCTCTTGTCTGAATTGATACTCTGCACTCTGCAATAAACATCAATTTGTCTGATCCAATTGTCCAGATTTTCCGCATTCAACTCTCTATCATATATTGGTAAATTAAATTTAACATCTAGTTTAATCAAATATGTCTTCTTTTTATATTCAAGGATATTAGGAGGTGTGAGAAAGTTTTCTTCTTTCCCTTTGCCTTTTGAGTGGTCATGGAGGAGAGACTCTTCTTCTCCTTATCTTGTTTGGAGCCTGATGAATCTTCATATTTATGTTTTCTAAAGTCCTTATACATTTCCTCTACCATGGACCTTATGGCCAAGAAACTATCTATAAATTGAGTGTCTAGCCCCACAGGACCTTCCTTCGACATTATCTTATGAGGATAGAATCTTCCAATTTCAGGATTAGTTCCGACCAACTCTCCTTCTCTTGATTTGAGCTTTGATCTAGTTAGCATTCAATAGCTAAATACAACACAAGCTTGTCTAACCTTAACAACCTATAACTATGATACCACTTGATCTGAAATCACCCCTAGGTGACCTCAAGAAATTAATGAAGGTATTACAGACTCATGTGCTGGTGTGTGGGTCTATTTTATCTTATGCAATGGATCGATAAGATTGCAAAATAAATAGAGACTTGAAACAGTAAGAGATCACAGTAAGAAAAACAGAAACACAAAAAAATTTAATAAGGAGTTCACCCAATCCTCCTGGGCTACGTCTCCTGGTCCAACTTTTAGTGTTGGCCTTTTTATTATGTTTTTAACGCAAAGTCTTACAATAAGGAGCTCAATCTGAGTCTCACTTGATAGAGGATGATCAGTGGGATGGCACTTGGAATTCCCAAGTCCTTAGAGTTCATAGACTCCCCTTACTGAATTTCGACCTCAATTGGTCTCTGTCTGCTTGATGCTGCCCTTACTCTGATGGTCAGCTCAGCTTCTTTGTTCTCTGCAATTTTGCCTTTCTTTCTGTGTCTCTCGGCCTTCGGCTTCTTCACTGCTTCTCTACCTCACTGTCTCTCTCTGTCTTGTCTCTATCAGCTCATGGCTTTAAAGCCAGTTCATTTCTTCGACTGTTCGCTTCATCTTCCTGACTCTCTGAATCACCTGCCTCTGTCTGCTGGGACTCCTCTGCCCTGCATCATTGTTGCTACATAACGCTTCATAGAGAGGTGGCCACCGCTCTTCTTGTGAACTGAGTGTTAGTTATTCTTGAACGGTCGTTTTTTTTGTTATTTCCTAGATGCCTGCGAAACGGATCCTTCTGTTGACTCATCGGTCAAATCGAACTTCAAATCTTTATGCGCCATAGCTTATTTCTCCCTCGGGTTTGGTCATCCATCGGGTTGAACCTTCGCTGTTTGATCTAGAGCCCCCAGATCCTACGGTCTTTTCTCATATCACACGGTTGAGTTTCTTGATTGCTAGTCTGCGATGTAAGCGGTTTTTCTCTCTCCTCGCCAGACACGTGTCACTCGGTGTATGGAATCATTGGGTCTTTGGCCAAACCCACTTACCACCCGAAATTCCTCTGATATTCCGTCGGTTTTGAGCGCGGGACCCGCTTGTCGGTTTTAGCACTTTCCCATGATTTTCTAGTTCCCTTGTGACCAAGTTCTCGGGGCTTTTCCTTCTTGAGGGGTTTTGCCTAGTGAAACACTTGCGCTAATTGCGTATAAGAAACAACCTCCGTTTCTAGGTTTGAGCTTCCCAACTGCGATTTTTACACCATGCATAGTCCCCATGGGCCAACAGTCAGCACGCTTTGACCGAAGGTCCTCGTCGCTCCGTGTTGGCTGCAAATTATGATTATTCAAAGGTTATTTCTGATAGCTATAAGATTTCTTGAAGTCTGTCATTCATTCTTAACAAACATGGAATTGTTTGAGGATCCAATTTGGATCAAATAGAGTGATACCCCATTTTTTGTTTGGGTTTGAAATCCTATGTCTGTTGAAAGAGTTTGTAAGTCTCTGCATGCAACATGAGACAAGGACAAAATCC
Source organism: Pinus taeda (assembly GCA_000404065.3). Lineage (NCBI taxonomy): Eukaryota > Viridiplantae > Streptophyta > Pinopsida > Pinales > Pinaceae > Pinus > Pinus taeda. The sequence goes on from APFE031096613.1 coordinate 48,996, forward strand.
AAGTTTGTTAAAAAAATCATAGATGTGAATATTATATCTATTGAGAAATTTGTGGAGTTGATCGGGTAGCAAACCTCAAATAATTTTTTCATACCTAAGGACCAGAGGAGGAGAGGTTCTTCTTAAAAGTTGTTGCATAGTTGAAAGTGGAATAAAAAAATTTATATTTTCTTTTTGTTAAGGGTCTTCGTGATCCACGAGTTTTTTTCTACTACGGATATTCTTCGAATTTTTGAAGGTTTGGGAGATTTATTTTGGCCATAATTGATGATATTCCATTGTGACTATATATAACATATACTAAGTGCTTAGAAACCTTCAAGTGTTGGTGTTGGTGAGGAATGCTTGGGTGACTAGATCAAAATGTAATGGAAAACCAAAGATACATATTGAAGGATGATTGCCCAAATGATTAACTAGATGGAAGAAGTTCCTATAGTTATTCATATTAGAAAAGGGATTGCAGAGATTTCAGTGAAATTGTGGGATATATCAAAGGGGAATGGATGGTTGTTTCGAGAGATGATGTAAGAAGAATATGGTGGAAGTATGAGCATGTGGAAGATGGAACATGTGTTCATGTTAGGTGACTCCTTACTATCAACTCTATCTTGTTTGCATGAGTACATGCAAAAGCGTAGGTGTGGGGGAGATGTTGAGTCGTCGATTGTCACCTTTTTCACCATTCTAAACACTAATTTTCAGTCATTTTATCGCACTTTGTTGGGCATTGATTACCTTTCTTTCATTGTTTTTTCATGAATATGCCACAATAAGCTTACGAATGTTAAAGCATTTAATTGTTATTAGTTTCCTTTATTCTTTATCAATTAGGAAATATTATTATTGGTTTAACTAATAATGGTTTGCCTAGTGTTGTTCTTGTTTCTCCTGTGTAGTTACTATGGCCAACCTATGAGGCTGGCATACTTATGCAATTGTAGTGGATATTACAAAACATGGGTTTTGTTCCTAAGGGTAACGATATGGATATATGATGTTCAACTCATACCCAGGTCAAATCCATAAGGCTCCATATCATGATCTACAATTTGGATAACTCATGTCAGACATAATCAAATAACGAATTCAAGAATCACTTATGGAGAAACAAAGAAAAATTTAGAAAATCCATGACATGAGTTTTGTCCATTAATCCCCAATTAGATGAAAACAAAGCAGTTTCTCCCAAAATCTTATATATTAGGAAATATGTGTGATTTTTTAAAGGGTACTTTCTTGTCGCAAACGTTAGCATGGAAAACTAGCGTTTGTGACTCTAGGTGAAAAAAATGAAATACCTTGGGATAATCCAGCGAATTTCCCATGGTATCGGTTTTATTGGTTTTTAACATTCACAAGCAGGTTTGATCCAAAAGGTTGAGTGTCATATGGTCATCAAAAGGTAGTGGAGCAAATGTATTGCATTGAATTGGTCCATAACTCTCCAATTTGATTTGGTTCAAGTTAATTTGCAGTTGATATAGTCATGATCTAATGTGAACGTAATGAATGTCTAGGTATTCATTTGATCTGGTCATCATGGTCATGGAACACATTAATGAGATGTGTCAGTGGATTTTATTTGGTCTATGTTTGATAGCTAGGCATATTAGTTCAAATGAGCACTGAGATGGATCGATTAGTGATGAGCCCCAAAAATGGATAATTATATGGGCTCATTCAGCCTCCTAATTCGACTTAATCCACCATTCTCATTAGTTTATTGCATTTTTTTTATTATATTTATGCTAATAGAGTGAATTGGGATATTCATTATGCCAACAAGTCTAATGTGTGCTTTATGTAGTCTTTTTGGTCAATTTGGAGACAAAATCAAAGGTTTAAATGAGCACTTGGTAGCCAAATTCGTGGAGAGGATTTGTAGGAAGGTGTCCCCTTCATTTATGGGCCCTTACCTTGAATTATCCACCATCAGCTCAGAGTTCAAGGGCCACCAAATCGATTATCACAAGGGCAACCAAGCAAGTCAAGTAGGACTGCTGTTAACTGCAGGTTTGGGCAGCCGAGTCCCTAAAGTTTAGGAGGACTGTTGGGGTCCTCAATTTGTATAAATAAGAGGGCTTCGGGCCTCATTTCAGTTAGTCACTTTGTAGGCAGAAGTTAGCTAGTTTGTAGTTCATTTTTTAGTCATTTTTTAGGCAGTAGTTTAGCTCTCCATTTCAGCACATTTTCAAGTTTTCCTTGTGGACAATTTTTGGAATGTAACTATTATTTTTATCAATAAAGATGAATCCAGCTTTGCACCAGCTCTAATCTCTCTTAGGAAGCTGTAGCTCTTGGGGTTGGGCCCATCTCAAGTGCCCAGTACCTCCTTTGTTTACTTTCTTGTCTCTTTGCTGCATTCTTAGAATAAAATTTGTTATTTAGATTAAAATATTGCTTTGTTAATTAGGTCGTTTTTGATGATTAAAATAGATTTTCATGTTCAGATTTACTTGATAGGTTAATCACAGGGAAGATCTTCAGAAAAAGGCTACCAAGCACCTTGGATCTCACCTCCCCCTTAGTGGAATCATGAGCTGGGACCAAGGTGACCTTGCTGCCACCAAAACCACTATCTTTGCTTCACCATGCAAGTATTAGCGTTGGATTCTTAGTTGTCAAACTTGATATCAGTTTTGATTGCATTCTTAGGTTTATGATTGCTTAGTTGCATAGTTATTTCATCTGATTTCATTGAAAATAAACTTCTATTCCATTTCTTTGATGTTATCTCGGTTAGAATAGGCTAACGTAGATAGGTCTTTGATTTTCCAAGTCCTTGTTTGTGTCGTTTGAAAAACAACTTGCAGAGCACCTGTTGTACTCCTCTATCTGCCCATTCTCCATCAATCCCACCTGATCCATCCTCTACTTAGAATCCTTGCCTTACATTTGCCACATTCGCTCACTTCACCCTAATTCTCATAGTTTTGTGCAATCTTGCTCTATCCCTCCTTAAACAAATCTGACCATCCT
>APFE031096631.1:0-11212 GCA_000404065.3 Pinus taeda
CAGAGATTTAATATGCAGGATAGTAAACCGGTGAAGGTTCCTATTCCTGTAGGTGTGAGGTTATCTATTGAACAGTGTCCCAAGACACAAGAAGAGGAAGAGGGCATGTCCCGTTTTCCATATGCAAGTGTAGTCGGTAGCCTGATGTATGCAATGGTCTGTATTAGACCAGACATTGCACATGCAGTCGGAGTACTGAGCAAGTTTATGTCAAAACTAGGGAAGGAGAACTAGACAACATTGAAGCGGGTTTTCAGGTATTTGCATCGCACTAGTGATTGTGGTTTGTGCTACCAAGGAAGACCAAATTTGGATAGAATGTTGGATATTCATGGCTTTGTTGATGCAGACTAGGCTGGAGATCTGGATTAGAGAAGATATACAAGTGGGTATGTGTTTAACCTATTTGGAGGTGTAGTCATTTGGATGAGTAAGAAACAATTTGTAGTGGCACTATCAACTATAGAGGCAGAATACATGGCAGCCACTCATGAAAGCAAGGAAGCAGTTTGGTTGCAGAGATTGTGTTCAAGTATGGGGTGAGTACAGGGAGCTATAAGGATAGACTGTGATGGAAAAAGTGCAATTTTCTTGGCAAAGAACCCTACATATCATTCAAAGACAAAGCACATTGATGTTCAATATCACTTTGTGAGGGATATGATAGAAGACAAAAAGGTGTTGTTGGTAAAGGTGGACACTTTAAAGAATATTGCAAACACATTGATAAAATCTATGAGCTCTGAGAAGTTCTCTTGGTGTAGAGAAACAATGGGCGTTGCAGAGCAGGATAAATGACTAATCTCTCTTGTGGCCCCCTGTGGAAAGAAAACAACAAGTGGGAGAATGTTGGGTTGTGCTATATTCTTTCCATGTAGTTAACAGGGGATTTGAAGGGTACCCGTAACCCCACTTTATGGGGTCCGAGGCTGCACCCCGGAAAATTTTGGTTTTGGAACCTATGTTAGGTTGGGCAGACCCACCTATGGTTTTGTGCATGATTTTCGCACATGTTTTTTGGACACGATGGTTTTCGGTCCATGGTATTTGACGCGATTGTTTTTCGGTCCATGTTATTGGATGCTTCGGCATGTATAAATATGCATTGTAACATTGAAAGGAACATAATGAAAAATCAAGATGATAGTCCCTGTTTTGGGATCTAGGGGAAATGTATGTGTATATTTGTTTTATGTGTTATGCTCTTGCATTTTTTATTTTCTGTGTTTTAGAATTTGTATGTAGGTAGTTTTTGTACAGGGTTAAAACCTACAAAGGGATGAATGGAAGAATGGTGAGGATGTGTGGGAACTCATTCAAAAGATACAACAAGTTCCTAGTACATCTGATACATTTAGTTGGAAAAATGATTCATTATGGTACAGGGATCAATTATACCTATATATTAATTCCCAACTTAAACAAAAGATTCTTAGGGAATTGCACACCTCTCCCTTAGGAGGGCACTCAAGATTTCTAAAAACCTACCACAGGGTTAAGAAGGATGTTTTTGGGATGGCCTTAAATCAGATATTCAAAAGTTTGAGGTGGAATGTTTGGTTTTCCAACAAAATAAAGTTGAAACAATTAAGACCCCAGGACTATTACAACCCTTATCCATTCCAAGCCAATGTTAGGAGGAGGTTTCAATGAATTTTATCATAGGCTTACCCAAGTCCGAAGGAAAGAGTGTTATCATGGTGGTAATTGACAAACTTACCAAGTATGCACACTTTTGTGCATTATCTCATCCATGCAAAGCAATTACAGTTTCTACTGCATTTATGGAAAAAATTCAAAAGCTACATGGAAACCAAAATATTATTGTAAGCGATAGAGATCCCATTTTCACTGAAAATTTTTGGACAGAATTATTTTCTTGTCTTGGGAATCAATTAGCTCATAGCTCATCTTATAATCCTTAATCTAATGGGCAAACTGAGATAGTAAAAAAAATGTTTGGAAGGATATCTTCGTTGCTTTGTATCTGATAAACAGACACAATGGGTCAAATGGTTGCCTCTCGTTGAATGGTGGTATAACACTTGCTTCCATACTGCAACAAAAATGATCCCATTTATGGCACTTTATGGATATCATCCACCATCCATCACATCATATTGAAGATAAAATTTTAAGGTTCAAGCAGTGGAAGATCACATCGAGCATTAGTAACAAGTTCTCCAACTCTTAAAGGATAACCTTACCTTGGTGCAAAATAGAATGAAACAACGGTAAGATCAACATCGCAACAAAAGAAGTTTTGATGTAGGTGATTGGGTATTCCTATGGCTACAACCATATAAAAAGATGTCCCTTAAGCAATCTAAGAAGGATAATAAATTATCAGCAAAGTATTATGATCTGTACGAGGTGTTGCAAAAGATAGGTACTATGGCATACAAATTGGAACTTCCTGCAGCTTCCTGAATGCACCCAGTTTTCCATGTTTCATGCTTAAAGAAGGTTATAGGTGACAATAATCCAGTTCAAACAATATTTCCAGAACTTGACGAGGAAGGAAAAATCATATTGGAACCTAAAGAAGTCAAAGAAGAAAGAACTTGAAAACTATGAAATCGATCATTTCAGAGTATCTCATCAAGTGGAAGAACTCACCTGTTGAAGATTCCACATGGGAGGATGAGAATTTTATACAGAAGCACCCAGAACTACTCAAGCGTTGAGGAAAACACTTTTTTGAAGGAGAGGGGCATGTTAGGTACCTATAATACTAGTGATTCCCCCATTGCTATTGTCATTGTATCCCTTATTGTTATTGTTGCACCCCTATTGTCCCCATATTGTTATTATTGTGTCCCATAGAATCCCACTATTGTTATTTTTGTGCCTTTATATTATTATTGTTAGGTTGGCTTGGCTATATTATGTCCCCTTAGACTCCTATATATAGAAAGGAGGTTTTGTCATTTGAATCATCTAAGAATTGTTCATTTATGTAATGTAAAGGAGGTTTCCCCCTTAAAGAGGCTTATTTCTAAGGCGTTGATCTATCTTTTCTATCTTTTTGTGAGATGGTTTTGTAACAATGGCTTCACGGCTACATCAATGACAACCTGTCTTCATATGAAGGAGTCTTCACAATTCTTCATACTGCCCAACAGAGTTTCCAAAGTTTATCTCATGATGATCTCAATAATGCATCATGATCTTCAACAAAGTCTCCAAGATCTGCTGATGTTTTTCAACAAGATATATATGCTAGGTCTTTGCAATAGGTCATTGTTTGCGTTATGGCTTTGGTTTGGGTCTAATCCTTCAAAGATGAAATGATTGTCCTCCCACTCTTTCTGCATCTTCCTTCTTCACTCGGCCATCGACTTTTGCTGCACCTTCTGCATATGCTATACCTTCGTCTTCTCGACCTTTGACTTCCTTTGTTTCTTCAAGTTCACGAGTTGTGAACTTTTTCTTTCTTCTCTCTGTAATTGATGCCCAAATTGCCTCCCTCAAGTGAAGCATTTCAACTTATATATATATATATTATATATAATATATTATAGAATATATATTATATATATATATATATAATTATTATATAGATAAATATATATAGATATATAAAATTATATATTATATATATATATTATATATATATATATATATATATATAATTATATATATATATAATATAATATATATAATATATATATATTATATACATACATATACACATACACATACACATACACATACACATACACATATACATATATGTACATATACATATATATATAGATGAGTTTTTCTAATAAACGAAACGACACGTTCATTGGTGGAGGGGCCGACTTATGCATGAGGTGGCATATTAAAATATATCGGAGGGCCTTTTTAATATTCAACCAATCATAGACTTGTTATTCACGAAAATTACATAGAAACATAGAAAAAACCATGATATGTTGGATAATGGGTGATCCCACCTGCCATGTCATCACCTAATCCCCATAATGGCAACCTTCATGAAAATCAGAGGTCTTACAAGTTATGCACATGCTCTGTCTTTTGATATAACATAGAAAATTCCCCCTACTTCGAAGAATTGGATGCGATATTCAATAAACTGTTTTTGATAGGCGGATGTGATATTACATTAGGATTATTATCATAAACAGATCAAGTCCACATATTATATCACAATCACAGTTTTATTATAACATTCCTTTAAGTCTTACGATATAAGAGTTCTGATACAGCGGATGAGATATTACAATAGGGCATGATATAATGGAGAAATCGGGTCTGCAACTCAAATCACAATTGGGGGTTTCAACGTGACAAGGCTTTAAAAAGGGCTTGTGATTATGCGATGGATGTGATATTGTATAGGGCTATTACCATAACTTGTTTCAGGTCCGCAGTACATATCGCAGTCAGGGGATTCAATGTGACACCTAATAAAGTGGTAAAGCTACCGATAGCAGGCCAATATAATTCCTCCGATGCATTGTGGTCTATAAAGAGTTTTCACTGTTTATTACATTTAACTCCTCCACTATGGCTCTTACTCTTGGGTTCTCGCTCTTGTGACTTCTCTTCACTCTTTCACTCTTTCGATAGCTCTACTCCTCTGACGTAATGTTCCTCTTTATTCTTCTGATAACACTTACCCTTGGGTATATGCCATAACCTTCTTCTCTTATGGTTTTCAATAAACTCTTCCTCTTACTCTTTGGCTTCACGATGGCTTCTCCTCTTTACTTTTTTCTCCTTCTCTTCTGATAATTTATGATATCTTTCGTCCTTGATTCCACTATTTCTATTGTGTCTGTATTCAATCCTTGGATCCTCCATGAGCAGTATTATGATCAATGGGCATCAATAGGCAACATCATGTATCAAAGAATTTTCAATCACAAACACTGCTATATTGACATCAATGACAACCTAGATTAATAGGAAACTTCCAACACCATCAACATTATGGTGCTACAAGGAGGGCAATATGTTTACGGTTGATAGTTCAACATATTCACATAAAGAAGTTTTAATTCATACGTAACCTTGTAATAACACTTTGTGCCTTGATGAGAGGATTCGGCCTATCACTCATCAATTTTATAGATCTATTGGATTACTCCTGGTTACATCCATTCTTTCTCCTAAGAAATCAAAGAAATAGACAACTTTCCATGGTGTTCTAGTTTCTTGAGTGGAATATTTGATTACTGCTACCCTTGACAATTTAGCTAACTCATTTGAATAATCCTACCATCAAGGGGACATTCCACTGACTATTGCAAGAAATATGGAGGGAGATGTTGGGTGTGGAGCCTAATTATCTTCTGTATTCAAAGGTTTCAGCCAGATGTATACCCAAAAAGTTGTACACCCCTCCACGTGGTGGGGGGGGGGTGCGGGGGGACTTGCCCCCCCACAGGGGTGTGGGGAGGCCAATCCCCACCAGCTGGGGGGTCTAGGGGCCAGTGGCCCTGAAGCTAAAAATATATGTAAAATTGCCTTGTAAAAGTCTAGTAATTTATAGTCAATCTGGGTTGTTCATTAGGCGAATGATCTGATGGTAGAAGTTATGTTTAATCTAGGGTTTTTTCCCTAGAAGGAAACCCCTCACTATATATGAGGGAATTGTACTGCGTCTATGTAGATCTACATTTTAAGTGAGGAAGAGAGAGGAGATTGAGAATGAAGAGGGCATTACAACGGATCTGTTGTAGGTTGTATCTCTTCATTTTGTTGGATAATATAATAAAATAAGGACTGGTTGTTTCTTCATGGGCATAGCCCAAACTGGGTGAACCATGTATATCTGTGTCTCTCTTGTTTTATGTGTTTTCTATGTTTATATTTCTGCAATATTTTATCTGTTCCATTGCTCCATATATATAATTTTCTAACAGGAGACAGGGAGAACCTTCATTTTTAGACAATTAATAACTGAGTGATATTGAACAACTAAATAATAATGAAAATATGAATAGTGAAGAGGAAGAATCTTCAGAATTAGAGAGTGAAGAGGAGGAAAAAAAAATATGTGGCTAATGACTAATTGGGTTGGATGGCCTAAGGGCCTATTTCTCTTCTAGGCAATCTTCATCGCTTACTTAAGCACCCATAAATGTTGCTTACAAACTATGATCCTGACAAGAAAGCAAAGGCTAAGCATCACATTAATGACTTCTACTTACATTTAAGGATGTTAGAGGTACGATATGATGATGTTGCTTGTAGGTTATTTCCTTACACTCCTAAGGGTATAGCATCAATATGTTACCATAGCATTCCACTAAATTCAATCCATAATTGGAGGGAGTTTAAGCAATTGTTCTTAGAAATTTTTTTTGATGATAATACTCTTAGCATGTTGCTTGAGGAACTCAACAATATTAAGATGGGGGATAAAGAAAAGGTGAAATATTTTAATCAAATATTTACCCACATTTTGAAAAAGTTCCCCACCAATGTGCAACCTCATGATTTAATCACTAAGTATTATTACATTGTTGCCTTGACCACTAATATTTTTGTCTCTATGAAAAGAGATGCGAAGGAAACATTGGCTCTAAATTTTGCGAAAGAAATCATCGTGGAAAAGGACCTAAGATCTATTGGAATCATTATTGATCAAGAAGATTCAAAGGACTCAAAGGACACCGGAAAAACGTCTCAAGCCTCATCTACTAAAAATAAAGAAAAGGATCAATTTGACATGGAAATCTTGACTAAATCCTTGAAGTTGTTAACTAACGAAGTATCTAAATTGAAAAGGAATTCAAGTGAGGCATCCATCAATTATAATTCCTTCAAGCCATTATTTAAGAAGAATACCAATCAACCGACCAAGTCTGCTCAAAGTTCTAAAGTAGTATTTAATGTTGAGAACTTGGGTATGGAAAACTACTATATGCTTCATCAAGAAGTGCATTCCAAAAAAACATGCCCACAATAAACATAGTATGAATGTTGTGGTTTCTAATGTCTTCGAAAGTTTGATAGTAGAACAACGGTACAAGCATACTCAAGGGGCTAATGAACCAACCCCATTGGAGGATAATACAAGTGATGGAGGTTCAATTTTCACTTTTGTTTTTCTCTTGAATAATGATAGACAAGTTGCTAGTGAGCATCCAATGTGTGAATCTCCTCTGAAACTGTTATGAAACCAACTCACAAAAAGGTAGAAAAGATAGATCAACACCTTAGAATTTAGCCTCTTCGAGGGGGAAACCTCCTTTACATTACACAAATGAATGATTCTTTGATGATTCAAATGACAAAACCTCCTTTCTCTATATAGGAGTCTAAGGAGTCACAACATAACTCAGTCGACCTAACAATAATAATATAAAGGCACAAAAATAACAATAGAGGGATTCTATGGGGCACAATCATAACAATATGGGGACAATAGGGGCACAACAATATTAATAAGGGATATAACTACAATATTAATGGGGTAATCACTAGTATTATAGGTACTTAACATGCCCCTCTCCTTCAAAAAAGTGTTGTTCTCAATGCTTGAGTAGTTCTGGATGCTTCTATATAAAATTCTCATCCTCCCATGTGGAATATTCAACGGGTAATTTCTTCCACTTGATGATATACTTCGAAATTGATCGATTTCGTAGTTGTCGAGTTCTTGTTTCTATCACTGCTTCCGGTTCCAATATAATTTTTCCTTCCTCATAAAGTTCTGGCAATATTGCTTGAACGGGGAGCTTGTCGCCTATAACCTTATTTAGACATGAAACATGGAAAACTGGGTGCACTCGAGAAGCTGCAGGAAGCTCCAATTTGTATGCCATAGTACCAATATTTTGCAACACCTTGTATGGACCATAATACTTTGGCGATAATTTATTATCCTTCTTAGCTTGCCTAAGGGACATTTGTTTATATGGTTGTAGCCATAGGAATACCCAATCACCTACATCGAAACTTCTTTTGCTGTGATGTTGATCTGCCTGTTGTTTCATTCTATTCTGCGCAACACAAGGTTGTCCTTTAAGAGTTGGAAGACTTTTTGATGCTTGATGTGATGTTCCACTGCTTGAACCTTAGAATTTTCTCTTAAATATGATGTGATGGATGATGGTTGATATCCATAAAGTGCCAAAAATGGGGTCATTTTTGTTGCTATATGGAAGGAAGTGCTATATCACCATTCAGCCAAAGGCAACCATTTGACCCATTGTGTCTATTTATCAGATACAAAGCAACGAATATATCCTTCCAAACATTAGTTTACTATCTTAGTTTGCCCATCAGATTGAGGATGATAAGATGAGCTATGAGCTAACCGAGTACTGAGACAAGAAAATAATTCTGTCCAAAAATTTCTAATGAAAATGGGATCTCTGTCACTTACAATAATCTTTGGGTTTCCATGTAGCTTTTGAATTGTTTCCATAAATGCACTAGAAACTCTACTGGCTTTAAATGGATGTGATAATGCACAAAAGTGTGCATACTTGGTAAGTCTATCAACTACCACCATGATGACACTCTTTCCCTCAAACTTGGGTGAACCTGTGATAAAATCCATTGAAACCTCCTTCCAACATTGGTTTGGAATGGATAAATGTGGTAATAGACCTAGGGTCTTAATTGTTTCAACTTTATTTTGTTGGCAAACCAAACATTCTGCCACAAACTTTTGAATATCCGATTTAAGGCCATCCCAAAAACATTCCTTCTTAACCCTGTGGTAAGTTTTTAAAAATCCTGAGTGCCCTCCTAAGGGAGAAGTGTGCAATTCCATAAGAATCTTTTATTTGAGTTGGGAATTCTTACAGAGGTATAAGCGATCTTTGTACCATAACGAATCATTTTTCGAGCTAAATGTATTAGATGTACTGGAATCTTCTTGTAACTTTTGAATAAGTGCCCACAATTCTTCATCATTCTTCCATTGCTCCCTTGCTTCGTTTATCCAATCTGGTTGGATAATAGAAATGGCACACAACAATGCTTCTATGTCCTCATCCTTTCTTGAGAGTGCATCTGCCACCACATTTTGCTTCCCTTTTTTGTAGATGATTTCAAAGTCATAACCCAACATCTTTGTGACCCACTTTTGTTTCTCTTCAGAGGATATCTTTGTTCTAAAAAGTATTTAAGGTTATCATGATCCATTTTTACCTTGAAGTGTCTTCCCATTAGGTAGGGTCACCATTTCTTAAGTGCATGGAGTATTGCCAACATTTCCTTCTCATAAATAGCTTTGTGTAAAAACTTTCCCTTGATTGGATGACTTTCAAAAGCAATGGGTCTTTCATCTTGCATTAAAACAGCACCAATTCCATTTCCTGAAGCATCACCTTCCACAATAAAGGTTATTGTGAAGTCCGGTGTAGCTAAGATCAGTGCTTGGCATATTGCCTCTTTAAGATATTCGAAGGCCTTTGTTGCTTCTGGAGTCCATGAAAATGCATCTTTCTTCAATAATGTTGTTAGAGGTGATGCTATTTTCCCATAATCCTTAACAAACTTGCAATAATACCCTGTCAACCCGAGAAATCCTCGCAGATGCTTTATGGATGTGGGGATTTTCCATTCCTTAATGGGTTTAATTTTGCTAGGTTCTACCTTAACTCCTTCATGAGATACAATATGACCCAGATATTCCACCTCTTGTACTCCAAAGAAACATTTGGATCTTTTTGCATATAATTGTTCTCCTCCAATAGTTCTAGCACCCTATCAACATGTTCAACATGATCCTTCCAAGACTTGTTGTAGATTAGTATATCATCAAAAAATACTAACACAAATTTTCTAAGGAAGGGTTTGAAAACGGAATTCATCAAACGTTGAAATGTAGAAGGTGCATTGGTAAGGCCAAAAGGCATGACCAAAAATTCATAATGACCCTCATGAGTTCTAAATGTTGTTTTCGAAATCTCTTCAGTCTTCATTCTGATTTGATGATATCCTGAACGAAGATCCAACTTGGGGAAGTAAATTGATCCATCCAATTCATCCAATAATTCATCAATGACAGGAATGGGAAACTTATCTTTAATAGTGAGCTTGTTGAGCTTCCTATAATCTAGAAACATGTGCCATGATCCATCCTTCTTCTGCACCAATACTATTGGAGCAAAGAAAGAACTTTGACTCGGTTGAATTATACTAGTCTCTAGCATTTCTGCAACCATACGTTCAATTTCACTCTTTTGAGCATAGGGATGTCTGTACGGCCTGATGTTTGGAGGAACACTTCTTGGAATCAGATGAATAGCATGATCCTGATCACGAAGAGGTGGGAGACCTTTGGGAGTCTCAAATACCTTGGAATGATTGTCCAAGATTTTTTGGAGATCTTGAGAAATAGATGATTTCGATGTGGAAACATCTAGTGAACATAATTGTGCAATTACACCTCTTTGTTCATTTTTTAGAAGCTTTATCATACCGTTGGAGCTGATTATCTTTCCCAGTTCCCTGCAATACCCCTTAATTCAACTTCCTTTCCTTCCGCAGAAAATTTCATGAAAAGTTCTTGAAAATTAAAAGCTATTGTACCCAAGGATTGTAGCCATTAGACTCCTAATACAACATCAACACCTCCCACTCGAATGGAAAGCATTGGGCTAGTCAATACATATTCTCCCATGGATAGCTTGATATTATGGCACTTTCCAGAGCAATTTATCGTTCCTCCATTTGCAACCATCACTTGAAACTATGGTGCTGGATATAGGAAGCAATTCAATTCTTTTGCTATCTTACAATGAATAAAATTGTGGGTACTTCCTGAATCAATCAACACTATTACCTTTTTCTTCTTGATTTGTCCTTCTATCTTGATGGTTTGAGGAGTGGTAATTCTAGCCATTGCATTACAAGATATGGTCGGATTCATTTCTTTTTTATCTAGGCTTTGTTCCTACATTATATCCTCTTCTTTTGACCTTTCTTGCTCTTTTTCTTCTTCCTCTTCACAATCTATGTAGAATAATTTCTTCTCGGCACACTTATGACCTTTAGTGTATTTGCTATCAAAACTGTAACAAAGCCCTTTTGCTCTTTTTTCTTCCAATTTTTGTGGTGTCAACCTTATAGTTTGTGGAAGACTAGGGGCAACAACAATTCCATATTTATAGTTGTGAGTGGTATGCTTCCTGGTTGCCATCATTTTTCTTTCCATATTTCTTGCTAACTTGAATGCCTTCTCTAATGAATCAGGTTCCCAAAGGCGAACATCATGTTGGATATTATCCTTTAA
>APFE031096635.1:0-18657 GCA_000404065.3 Pinus taeda
TAAATCATAAGATGTATGTAATGCTGGTCCACCAATCATCTCTCGGTATTCTTGTCCTTGTCAATTTTCTGTATATTTCATCTGCTTCTGCATATTTTACAAAATTTGGTTGCACTGGGAATAAATGCCTCACTTCATGCTCAATGTAAAAAAGGTTCTCCAAATCATCATAGAGAACTCTCCGTGTGGGCAATGCCTTGACTGCAGATGAACTAGCCTGACTGTTAGCTTGCTGATGTAATTTGTTGACATAATCATCCTGAAACATAAACTTATCGTATATGACTAAATGACTTAGGAGTCATTTACTTTGTAAGATGTCAAACTTCCTCATGAACTCATCTATGTCTTCCTGCATATTTTGACATTTTCATTCCAAACCTTGCATTAGATTCCTTTTGGTCAATACTTTTTTATTTTGAGGATGGTAGAAGTCATATCCTCTATTTCTAATTTTTCCAACTGATGCCTATTTCTACTGTTTAGAAATTTTATTATTCTAATAGCTTCTTCAGGCTTCCCTCCTAGTTCTTCCCTGGTTTTCTCAATCTCTTGAAGATAAACTTTGACTAAGTCAATTTGTTAAAAAATGATTTGAATTGATCATCAAATATCATTGATGGAATCAATGATATTGGTCCATAGTATCTTTCTGATATCAGTGAAAGGCTTTTCAAATGTAAGGTCCTTTTCCAGTGTTTTAATCTATTGGGTCAAGCCTTTGTTTTTTCTCATCTCTTCTGCAAAATTGAATTTTGATACATTATATTTTTTCTCTAAAATAATGAATTTTTCTTTTACTTTTTGCAATTCAGTGACTTGGAGCTTCATTTCCTCCATGGACTTGATCAACTTTTATGTGCTCTGATTTGATGTTCTTGCCCGTGATGTACTTGTACCTGTTTCTTCTATAGTTGCAACTGTTTCCAAAGGAACATTTGGTAGTTGCCAATATAGAAGGAAATGCTGTTGAAACTATAGGCACTACAGTCTGAGGCTTTGTGGTCGACTCACTCTGCCTTGACTGTATTGCTTTCTCCAATTCTTGCTCTGTTTCTTTTGTTGCTCATTTAGCTTAAGGACCAGGTCCATGAGCTCTTCCTCATTTCTCTTTTCAATCACTTCAGCAGTCTGAGGGTGCATGAGTGGTGGTAATTTTAGCTGCTTTGACAGTGCAGCTATATGTTCATTCTTTTTCTTTATTAGGCTCTATGTAACCTTTATATCCTTTGGGTTATGGCCCAACTCAATAATCAACTCCTCCAATGATTTGATCCTGTTGTCCTTTGCCTGTGAGGAGGCCTTTTCTAGTTGCAATTGGGCAGTAGTGTTGTTTAGTGAATTTTGCAACCTATGTGCCATCATTGCCTTGCTAGTCGGTGTAGAATAAACCATCTCCCCTATTTGTTTATGCAGTTCTATATAATCTATGGGGTGGATGTCTTTAGCTAAGAGCTCAAAATATGTCTTGAGGTAGTTTACAAATGACTTGGGCTACAGTATTGCGGGCTTTAGAAATCTCATCTACATTTTGCCTTCTTTGATGTCATAAGCTGACATCAATTTGGTTTGATTTGTAGGGGCCATCTTCAAGTATTGAGCATAGGCTTGGGCCTTTAGCTGCTCATTCTTGGTCTTTATTTCCTTTAATTTTCCTTTTATGTCTATGATCATCTTAGATGAAGATATGAAAGATGAAACTTCTACACTCTATTGTCTTTCAAGCTCTTTTCTTTGTTAGCTGGAAGGTGTCCCACCTATTGGGAATGTATTTAGACTGTCTCCGCTTTATTTTATCAAACTCCCTATTGTTTCCTCAAATAATTCCTCCTTTGAATATGGATTTAGCCTGTGCCTCTTAGCACCAAGCTGGTCTAGAGGATCACTGGCAAGGTAGCTACTTCCCTGTCTCTTTTCAAGTTCTTTTCATCATTCAGAGGAGTTTTCACAACTAGGGGATTTCGCATATTAACCTAAGCTGGATGAGTTTGTGGTGGAGCTTGTTCTTCAGAGATTTCAGGCTACTCTGACATCTCTATTTGTCCTGATGTTTGTGGCTGTCCTGATGCTGGAGTACTTGTTTCCTGAGACTGTCCCTGTGATGGTTATGCTGTGGGAGCACTATTTTCCTGTGTGTGCCTTTGAGAAGTTTGTGCTGTAGAAGTACTAGTTTTCTGTTTTGACCTTTGGGAAGATTCTGCATGTACCTATTCAAAATATTCTAGATCAAGTCTCTTTTCTAAGTATTTCATCACATTCTCTACCTCAACTTGATCACTATCGATTTCAACTAGAGTTCCTTCCCTCCATTCATCCATATTTGCATACTTTTCTATCTCAGGGATTCTGTGATGGATATGGGGTGACAAATTTTGTTTCATTCTCCTATGACAAATGAAACCTTGAGGATCATATGTCCAAGCAAAGCTTTTCTTGAGTTTCATTGTTGTTTCTATGATTTCTTCTGCTCTTTTCCCTACTTCTCTATTGTTGCATAAAAATGGACCTAAGTGGTCTTTGATCCTTAATTAGGCTTTTTTATTTACTTTGGTGAAATGAATTTGGTCAGAGTTTAACATTTGCCTGTAATATTCCACGGCAACAATCTCATAGGGACATACTTAGGCATATTGAATGGAGGGAGCTCAAAACCATAGATTCGGATCTTAGTGTGATTCTGGTAAAAGTACTAGTCCCTTATCTTGTATTGATTTGACAGTTGCAAAATTTTCTTGATCTCATCACTAATCCTAGGAGGAGGATTTCTTGTTAGCATAGTGGTCACAGGGTGGAAAAACTGGTCAATGAATTCATTGTATAAATAGGGACAAGTATATGAGTAGTGAAAGATGCAAGTCTAGAAAATTAATGATTTGGGATTACCTATGGTATCGGGCTTATTCACAGAGAAAGGAAACTTGTCAGAATCATAGTAAAGGAAAAAGTGATATATGACTGTAGAATACTTGAATACCTTTTCATTTTCTAGCCTCATGAACTAGTCATGGATTTTCTCAGTGATGAAAGCAACATAGTTATAGTTGATAGCAGGAGGCTGGCCAGGGGTAAAAATGGACATGCAAACTAGAGTCAATTCATCCACATACATACTAGTATTGAAACCCATGACTGTAGTAATCAAATTGAATATATTTCTGCCTATCTCTATGAAGAAAGATGACATGTAGGGAGGAGGACCTTTGGGTTGATGTTTCTTATCCATAAAAGTCTGGAAAAGGTGACTGAGTTCAGACTGGGACATTTTAGAAGGTTTCTCTAGTAATTCCCCAAGGAAACGGTGGTGAGGTTTTGATGGGCTGAAACTATAGCATTTCATTGATTGAGTCTACAATAATTGTGAAGAGAACAGTTTGATTGGGGGCCATTATTGCTTTGATGGTGGAATTATAATTGGCTTGAAATTGATGGATAATGTCAAGGAAAATGTGCATAGAGGGGAGCATATACCTTAGGAGATTTGATTCCCAAAGTTCTATGGTATTAGAGCCATTCATGTAATTGTCCCCGCATTGACAAAATACTTTCAAGGAGTTTTTATCAGTTTCAAGGTCTTTTATTTCAAAATCTTTATCTACTAAGGGTAGATAATATAAATCTCTATGAGGAGTAGTGATAGGAGGTACATTGAGGGCCACAGGGGTTTCCATTTCTGGCTCTTGTGGATTCAGAGATGAAAATGGGATTTTTAAGTAGAGTTGGTGAAAATAGAGGGTCCTAGGAGTCTTCAATTTTAAATTCCGCAACTGGATTGTAATGAATTTTGGGGTTTTTAACATAATTAAAGAGGAAATCAAGTATTTACAGGGTTTATGGAGGGAAACTAGTAAATACCTATATTTAAGTGATAGGCAATGGAGTGTAGGTTCACCGTGTGCAAATGGTGGACTGGAGCGGTGTCAGACTGCAAATTTCAAGGTGGCTGACAGTTGGAGTACGAGCTAATCGACTTCTACGTTCTCGTTGCATGCATTATTTTTTAGAATAAGGACAAAAAAATATTTTAACTTTGTTTTTTATGCAAAGTCAAAGCTTTTGGCAGGTTCGTGATATGGACAGGTGGCGTCAGCGGGGAGGCGACTTGACGTTTTGTCGTTAGCGGGAGGTAGTAAGCAGGTTTCATCGCACCGCTATTGGAGTGTAAGTGGTATTTGGGAGGGACTGTGTGATTCCATACACTGCTTGACATGTAGAAATGGTACAATTCATGAAACCGTTCACCATCGCACAGTAAAAGTCGACCACAGAGGCCCTTGCGATATGCGCGATGACCGTCGGATATGCGGGATCCGATCGAACGATGGTTGGGGAGATGAAGTGACTGGCAGATACAGAGGGTGGGCCTGATATAATTTAAAGAAATTAATCATATCAGGGGTGATTCGATTGGTTATCGAGTTATTAATTAGTTCGAATGACGTAATTAATCCTCATTAAATGGTGGCAAGGTCGGGCTCTTAATTAACTATGGATTAGTTAATTAATCCCGTTTATTTTATTTGTTTTATGGTTATATTTAAGTGAGGGGTGGGATATATAATGATTTGGAGTTTTGTATAATAATATAATACGGGCGTGGGTAATTTGGTTTTATTGGGGAATTATATAATAAAATGTTAGTGGTTAATATGACCAAAATGAATGAGAAAGTGCTAAGTCCAATGTTTTCCGAAAGTATTTCACCATATAACATATTACTTAGGCTAAAGTGTATAAAAGGTTTTTTATGAGGATTTATTTCAATTCCCCTAAGTAAAATAGGATTTTACTTATGAAAAGTTTTATCAAAGGAGTGAATGATCTTATGGGGGGGTAATGTTGATGAAAGGGACTTAAGTACTTTAGGCATTTCCAATTATTGGGCCAAGGGTCCGGTCCCTCGAAAAGTCAGAGAAATGCTCTAAGCCCCTCTAACTTTGGAAATTACCTTTAGCACTTAGGGAATTAGTGAAGATTTTAGGGGAATGAGTAGGGAAGTTAATTATTTTGACTTTGAATGTTGATGTGCCTTCCATGTGATACATGCCTTTGACTAGTGATGAAAGTAGAAGATTTAAACATTTTAAACTTAACATTCACCACACATTTATTCTGCAATCATCATCTACCTACCCTACCTACTATATCCTAGCATTTTCACTTCTTTATTAGGATGCACTTAGACTGGCAAACCCTTATCAAAATTTCTTTTCTTTTACATAGTGATGCTTATCTAAGTCTACACTTATTACATCCAAGGGTTCAAATTAAACTGTTGAGCTCCTTTTTCACTCTACCTATGTACTTATCTACCAAGTTTACACTCTTTGGTTAGATCTTTATTCTCTATTTCTAAAACATGAAATTGAAAACATGGAATAACTGAGTTTAAATTGTTTGGTTACCATGGATTGTGGCATAGGTAACAAGTTGCACACAATCATTATTGTACAAAGTAAAATAGTAGTAGCATTTGGTCTTGCACACTTTCCTGGTCTTTTCTTTTGTTGGGGTTCATTTTCTTTCATTTTTTGATCTCTTTTTTATTCTTTTTACCCTTTGATTTTTCTTTTAGGGTATACCCTCTTTACATTTTTTAATTTCCAATTTTTTTATTTTTTATAAATGTGGAAAACCTTTGCAACAAGTAAAGGTATGAAAATATCTCAAATCTAAACCAGGTCAATCATGATATATGACACCTATTGGTATAGAGGCATAACACAGTGTATCATTGGTCTCCTTGAGGAATGTTATGTGAAATTTTTTGTCAACAAACTTCCAATGATGATTTTGTTCAAAGCTTAACCTCAAAATAAGCCTACAACCTTTCAAAACAATCACAACTAATATATATAGCAACTATGTGAAAGTTATATTATGTTAGCGCCTCTACACACACACACATGTTCTTGAACAAATTCTTTTACTACAACCACCTATTCCTCATCGAGAAATGCCCTAGGGGGGCCCATAATTTACAATGACAACCAGTAAAGTAATGTTATTATATATATAAAATATTTAAATTTCGATACAACAATAGTTTACAAATATAATATACAAGGAAAACAAAGACAACAAAGATAAAGAGAAGGACAACTTAGGTGAGACCAAGAAACAAAGAAAATAAATCAATGATGATGCTTGTGCAATTTATCAAGATATTTAAGAATGTGTTTAAAAAATATAAGAAATATGTTAGTTTTATTGAAATGTAGAAAGTGGTACACTTTTTGAGATATATAGTCACGACCATTATAAAAAACAAATTGATCTTATTTTACATTCATCATTTTAATGTCATATTCTTTTTTAATGTCATATTTTTCACATTACACTTTAAAAAAATATTAATAATGTTCCATAAAAACCCATGATTAACCTCTAAATCCTCTAGGTCCAAGTGAACCCCCTAGCACCTTAACCCCATTCCCCTAATCCCTTAAACCCCTAACCCCTAAGCCCTTAACCCCTAACCCCTAAACCCTTAAACAAAAACCCCTTATCCCTAAGCCCATAAAGAAATTAATCCCTAAATTGACTTAACCCATTAAACGAACCTAACAAAAATAATCAAATAATATTTCTCATCCACAACAATATGACAACATAGTTCAACCACCTTCCAAAATAATATTATAAAATACATTTACAATAGAAAGATAATACAAGTTACAATACAAATACATATAATAAATAACTTATAAATGGATGATATTCATGTCTACCTTTAGTGTGTCCATAGTCTATACAATCATCTTTAGCTGATTTTATTACAATTCTCCTTGGCCTCAACCACCCACAATTTCTACAAGGGAAAAAACATTTTACATCTTCAGAAGCCCTCAATGTTGATTACATGTATCCTTGGTCTCCTTGAGGAATGTTATGTAACATTTTTTATCAACAAACTTCTAGTGATGATTTTGTTCAAAAATTAACCTCAAAATAAGCCTACAACCTTTCAAAACAATCACAACTAATATATATATAGCAACTATGTGAAATTTATATTATGTTAGCACCTCTACACACACACACATATAATTTATATTATAATCATATAATAAAATTATATATTATAGATATCAATATCTATCTATCTATCTATCTATTATCTATAATCTATATATATATATATATTATATATTATATATATAATATATATATATATATAATATATATATATATATATAATATATATATAATATATAATATATAATATATATATATTTATATATATAATTACATATTTAATGTTATATTTATTTTAATTAGTGAAATTGATCAAAGGTAGTCCCATATTAGACATTCTCAACAAAAAATATATTAATGGTGGAATTTAACATTATGCAATGATTATTTACCATTTGTAGGAAATTGGACAACACATTTTCATATTGGATATAGCATCGGATATCTGATGGTAAAAGAATTATTGTCGGTTATTCGACAATAGGAGGAATTATAGGAAAACGTCTGATAATGTACATGATAGGCAATTCCATCATATTTTCGATCGGTAAAGAACTTTAAGCGGATATTCGACGGTGGTGAGAATTTTAGAGAAAAAAACAAAAAAAATCATTGAACTTCCTACACTTTTTTTTATTTTAGCCATTCTATGAGATTTCATCATCAAAATTTCCACCCAAATGTAGTAATTTTTTGTATTCTCCTTTAGAACATATACATTATTGTCTGTCCTTACAACCTCAACAACTATTTCATCTATATCTGTGGACTTTATTTGGTAAATTTTGGCTTTAAAAACAACATCAAATCCTTGACCACACATGTGAGACACACTCAATAGATTATGTTTCATCCCATCAACATATAAAACATTCTTAGCTTTTTATTTTCCATTTGAAATATTAACCACTCATTTTGCAATTATTTTTCCTCGAGAATTGTTATCAAAAGTAACATTACCTTTGTCAACTAGCTTCCAAGTGAGAAACTTGCTTTTGTTTCCTGTCACGTGTTTGGAACATCCACTCTCCACATCTCAATGACTTCGACCATTGTGTGCATACAGTGCAATATCACATTGCTATGATTATTATTTCTCTTTCAATACTTCAGGTTTTGGCCAATTTGTTCAATAACTAGCTCTATCTTGTTTACTTTCATCCTGCTATTGACAACTATATGCCTGAAATTTTGGCATTTAAAACACTACAATTGATAGTTCAGGGGAGCAAAGGAATTATTGTACCTGGGTCTGCTTATTCTCTGTTGAATTATTTTCTTGGATTTGAGTTGTTTGTATGAGAGATTAACTCTGTAGTTTGTTGCTTAGTGGCCATCATTCTTTCAAGTAAAAAAATATCCTAGGAAGAGATCATTGTAACTGGATGGCTGCCTTCTACGCTGAGCATAATTTTGGGATGTTTGAATTACATGGACAATGTAATCCTTTTGTTGCTGATGGTTTATTTTCTTAGACTACTTATTATCTTCTAGTTACTATGTGGACCCTTATTTTGTTGGGGGAACAAATGTAATTTTGTTTTTACCTTTTAGCTCAACTACTGTGTTGGACTCAGTATCAAGGCCTAGACCAGTTCGATCTTTCGAAATGTGTTGAGCCTCTAATATCTCAATTAAATTTGTAGTCCCTTTACTGAATTTCTCATTTAAGTTGAGTCGTGTTTTCACCTTCTCTGTCTCCTTTTTTAGCAATACAATCTCTCCTTCGAGATTCACACATACTTGAAATTTTTCATTCAACTATTGGTTCAACGTTTCTTGGATTTTCTTTCCTTATTATAATTGCACAAGTAACGGCTCAACAACCTCAACCTTATCTTTCATTAGAGATTCCTTCTGGATTGTGTTTCTCTTTCTCAAACTCTTTATTTCACCAAGAGCACTTACTAACTCTCCCTCAAGGTTGACTTCTTCCTCTTCATTATCGTAGTTACTAGCATGTACTTGTAGATTTTCAATGGCCATCAACATGAATTTCTTAGAGATATTGTCTTCTCTATCCTCATTTGAAGATTGGTTGGGCTCACTTTAAGAGGATCTCTCATCTTGAGCATAGAATCCTCTCTTCTTAACATTCTGATCTTTCTTAAACTTTTCTTTATGATCATAATCCTTTTTCTTCTTTTGAGGACACTTTGATGCATAATGAGTAACTTTTCCATAATTAAAACATTTAAAGGGAAAATTACCTTTTTACTTGCCTAATCCTCACTTGACCCTCCTCAAAAAGTTAGCATTTTCTTCATCTGATTCACAACATGTGTCAACATGCTTATCCTTACACTTATTTTATGCTTTGTAGGCTGATTTTTTGGCTGCAGACTTTCCTTTAGAGCTCCTCATCTCATAGGCAGCCAATATTCGAAGGAGTTGATCTAGAGCGAGAGTGCTCAAATTTGGAATTTATTCAATGACTGACACCTTGGATTAAACCTTTTAGGAAAAGATCTTTGCACTTTCTAAATTGCCACATCTGCATCTAGCTTCTGATGAAACCCTCTCATGGTGTTCACAACTTCAACTCTTAAAAAATACTTTGCAATATTTTCATCATCATGCATGTTTAAAGATTCAAATTGAATCCTTAAACCTTATAGTTTAGATTTCTTTATCTTTTTGTCTCCTTCATAGTGGTTTCTCATCTTCTTCTAAATAACTTTGGCATATGTGCAATCCATTACTTTGACAAGCTTTGTTTTAGGTAGGCCAACAAGCAGGGCATGCATTTCTTTAGCATTGCATGAGAACTCCAAATTTTGAGCTTTGGTTATCATCACTAGAGGTCTTCTATATTATTCTTCTATAACATCACATACATCAACTTCAAGTGACTAAATATAGGTTCTCCTTCTCACTTTCCAAAACACATAGTTTATTTCATTGAACATAGGTACCTTATTGGTAAATCCTTCCTAGCTCACCATGGTAATTTTTCTTTCTTCCATCTATTAGAATGATCAAAAGTAACCTAATTTGATACTAAGTGTTGGAAACCAGGACAATACTGAGAGTGGGGGTGAATCAATATTGTATAAATTTTACCAATTTAAAATTTTCTTTTACTTAGTGAACATCATTTAATACTTTAGAAATAACTTAAATAACCATAACATATATTAATATCAACAATCACAATGGAACACATAATAATATGTGGCTTTCATAATTATTCTTTAATTCATTCATAGGGAAAGATACAACTCAGAAATACAAAATTTTGACTTCAACTAGCAGGAAGCTACAACATTCTAGTTTATCAGTGGAAACTAAATGGAGCTACGACACCACCTATTCTATAACATCCAATGGATGGAGAACCAACCCCTAATAATCAAGCTAAACTTTATTTGACACTCATTATTCCATTTTCATCCATTTTCATACTAGCACCATGAACACCTTCTCTACTTTTCGAACAAATAATTCATCATTATCACCCCTCAAAAAATCACCTACAACAATCTCTAATTATTGTGAAAAATTCTACCTCACCATACCAACACCTTTCTTCTCTAGAATATTTGTCTCAAGATCAATTGGTGCATTCTTCTTGATCAACCCTTCTTTTATAGATTTCCTTTTGCTATCTTTGGCTTTGAATTTGTGTGTAAAGTCTTTATTTTGGCCTTTGTCTTGCTACTTCTATCTTATGGACAATGTTTTATATTTTGGGCTCTATCTCTAAGTTAAACTGATCTTCTCTGCCTTTTCTGCCACTTAAACTATGTTTTTCTACTAATTCTGGTAAGTTACATTTTTTAGTTGTGTTCCTTCTAGTTTTAACTGCAATTCTATTTTCACTTAATTGCCAAAACTAGATCTTAACTGAAAGTTATGCCTTTTCTTTCTTTAAGCCCCTTTGCTTTTGTTCCTTTACCTGGTTTTCCTTGTAGGCCCCGTCTCTCTGACCACGACCTAAGCTATTGGGTGCTTCGTGTTATGAAACCATCTCAAAAAATAGAAGAAAAGATAGATAAAGTACTTAAAAATAAGCCTATTAGAGTGGGACACCTCCTTTACATTACAAAAATGAAAAAAATTTGGATGATATAAATTATAATACCTCTCTTCTATATATAGGATTCTAAGGGGCCACAATATTTTCAAAGCTGACACAACAATAATAATGTAAGGGCATAAAAATAACAATACCAAACTTCTATGGGGCACAATAATAACAATATGGGGATGAAATGGGCACACAAATACAATAATGGGGTTGCACTAATAATAATAACAGTCTAGTGGTATAGGGACCTAACATTCCCATCTCCTTCAAAGAGTGTTGTCCTCAATGCTTGAGTAGTTCTGGATGCTTCTGTATAAATTCTCATCCCCCCATGCAAAATATTTAGTGGTTAAGTTCTTCCACTTGATTAGATGCTCTGAAATTGATCGATTTCGTAGTTTTCAGGTTCTATTTCCATGACTGCTTCAGGTTCCAATATGATTTTTCCTTCCTTGTCAAGTTCTAACAATATTGTTTGAACTGGGAGCTTGTCACATATAACCTTCCTTAAGCATGAAACATGGAAAACTAGGTGCACTTGGGAAGATGTAGAAAGTTGTAATTTGTATGCCATAGTACCAATATTTTATAATAGCTTGTAAGGACCATAGTACTTTGATGATAATTTATTATCCTTCTTAGTTTGCTTGAGGGAAATTTGTTTGTATGGTTGTAGCCATAAAAATACCCAGTCCCCTACATCAAAACATCTTTCACTGCAATGTTGATATACCTGTCATTTCATTTGATTCTGAACCAAAGTGAGGTTATCCTTTAAGAGTTGGATAACTTGTTGTTGATTCTTGATGTGATCTTCCATTGCTTGAACCTTAGAATTTTCTCTTAAAGATGATGTGATGGATGGTGTATGATATCAATAAAGTGCCAAAAATGGGGTTAGTTTTGTTGAAGCGTTATACCACCATTCAACCAGAGTTAACCAGTTGACCGATTTTGTTTGTTTATAAGACAATAGCAAAGAAGATATCATTCCAAACATTTTTTCACTATCTCCATTTTTCCATCTATCTTGAGAGTTTGAGGAGTGGTAGTTCCTGTGATTGCACTACAAGATATGATCAGATTTATTTTTTCTTTCTCTCGGGTTGGTTCCTAGTGTATATCCTCTTCTTTTGACATTTATTGATCCTTTTCTTCCTCCTCTTAAGAATCTATGTAAAATAATTTCTTCTCAGCACACTTATTACCTTTAGTGTATTTTCTATCACAATTGTAACAAAGCCTATTTTCTCGTTTTTCTTCCAATTATTTTGGCGTCAACCTTGTAGTTTGTGGAAGGATAGGAGCAACAACACTTCCATATTTATATTTGTGAGTGGTAGGATTCCTTGTTTCCATAATTTTTCTTTCAATTTTTCTTGCCAACCTGAATGCCTTCTCCAAAGTATCAAGTTCCCAAAGATGAACCTCATGTTGAATGTTATCCTTTAAATTCCGTATGAAGACATCAACCCTATGCTTCCATGAAATATCATTTACCCTTATATTCAATTTTTACAAGTCCTCAATGTGCTTTTCCATTGAACTCTTTTGTTTGAGATTTATCAATTGGCTAAAGAAGGTGTTTCTCTTTGTATCATCATAATGTGCTATCATTTCCTCCGTGAAAATTGACCAGGTGACAAGTAGTTTACGAGAAAAAATCCCTTTATACCATACAAACTGATTTGGATCTAAATATAAAGATGAAATACGTACCTTGTGTAATAGTTACACATCATGTCAATAAAAATATTGCTCCATCTATAGTATCCAAGTTACCAGATCCTTGCCATCAAACTTCCTCATATCTCATTTTCTTTCTTTTAGGTGCTCGATGTTGAAACAACTGTAACTCTGTAATTGCGAATCTCCAAATTCTTCCATTTCATCCAATGGTAGCACTGTGAGTCCTCTTTCCAATACCATAGGTCTTATTGAGATTGGATTCTTCAAGAAAGAGTTATGCCCAATTGATGAGCCTCATCATTGAGTAATTGTGTGGGCCTTAATTGACATTAATTCACCTCCTAGCTTAGTCAAACCAACTATTCTCACAACTTATTGCATACTTTTGATTATATTTGGTTTATGAGATGAGTAGAGTTGGATATTTTTCTTTTTGTTCTAATGTGCATGTAATGCAGGAATAAAGGAAAAAAACAAGGAAAATGTAGGGATAAAAGATAAAAGCAAGGAACTATGGTAAAGACCTTGGGAAAAACTCAAATGGGACAAGGGAGAGGAATTACAGGATCTAAATCCTCCTCATTTACTACCCCTCCATTCAAATATCCCTATATCAGCTAAAAGTACAAACAACCCCCCTTCTAGAAGGCAACCAGGCAAGTGAAAGTGCAAACAGCCAAACCAGGTGTACTAGAAGGTAGCCAAGCAAGTGAAACTACAAGTTTATCTTGAGTTGGGAGCCAAGCCTCCCTACTAGAAGGTAGTTGAGCTAGTGAAAGGGAAAGAACGAGTTTATCATTGAATTAGGAGCCATTCCTCCCTAATTTTGAAGGAAGTCATTGGAGACATCAGATATATAAGTAGAGAGGCTTAGGACCTCATTTTTTTTAGTTATGAGTAGTCACCAGTAGTTAGCAAGAATTCAAACTTCTCACTATAGAACTCTACTTCATTTTCAAGCTGCAAGTCTTGTAAGAGTTTTTTATTTATTATGAAGATGAGTTTTGTTTTGAGCCAACACTGAGTTAACTCAGAGGGCTGAAGCTCTTGGGTTAGGGCCCGAACCTAGCAGCCAAAGCTCCTATTTATTGTATTGATATGCTAGCATAGATTCCTATTTTGTGTTCATTTGCTTAATTAGATGCATTTTCATTACATCAGTAGTAGAGATTCATGGTTTAGTTGTTTATTTTCTTAAGTAGTTGCATTTGCATCACCACAGTATAGAGTAGATGATTCATGGTTTAACTGGTTATTTGTTTAAGTAGTAGCATTTTCATTATAAAGGTTTATTTCTTAACCGTTCATTTGCTTAAATAGTTGCAGCTGCATTACAGTAGTGCAAAGTAGATCATGTATGCTTTCATTCAATGAGCAGGTTAGCAAAGAAAATATCCAGAAGGTTTCCCACAGGTGTCTTGGCTACACCTCCTCCCTCTGGGACCATGATGTGAGGAAGAAACCTTGCAATAATGCCAAAAACACAGGGTTTTGGTTTTCACAGTGAGTTTGTTGTTTAATGCAGTCACTCGTTTCACTACATTGTTACTATGTTCCCTTCATGATCATCTGCTCCTTCACTCTCTTCCTATCTTTTGATCTCCCTCATATCCCTTTCATTCCCTCTCAGCATGAAATACTTAGGCAGAAGCTGTTAATTCACGGTTTAAATGTTTTTTACTCGTAGATTGCCTTCCACAACAAAACCTGACCAATCACTGCCAGATTCACTTTTAACGCTGACTTTTTTCACTTTAAATCCCCATCGTCGATCTTCCTCATCAGATCCGACAGCTATCGCACACCCTCTTGCCAACTAGCTCAGTCAAGTCTCCACCGTTGATTTGCCTTGCCAGATCTGACAGCTATCACGTCATATCACGTGGATTTTTGTTTCATCGTTATTCGCCCGAGGGCACGCGATAAGAGTGGTTTCCTTGTGCTACGTGTCACCTGGGGAGGCTAATTGTGTAAAATTCTAGAAAACCACTTACAGCTTTGAGGGCACGCGATAAGCAACTTACTTCCCTCTAAACTCGCTCCATCATTTCCGCACATTTTCTTCTCCCACTTTAACCTCCACTGTCGATCTGTCCCTTGATCTAATGGCTGTCACTTCACCTGATCGCCAAATAGCTTGGCCGATCTCCACCGTTGATCAACCCCACCTGATCCAATGGATATCACGCCATATCATGAGAATTTCTCTCCAACCATTATCCACCGGAGGGCTCGCGATAAGAGTGGTTTCCCCATGCTACGTGTTGCCCGAGGAGGCTAATTGTGTGAAATTTCAAAATACAGCTTATGGTTTTGAGGGCACGCGAAATATAGCTTACCACCTCTGCCAACCTACTACCATTTCCACACGTCTCTTTTTCCCGCAATATAATCTCCGTCATCCATCTGCTGATTAATCCTATCCATCCATCTCTTGAATTAGCCTCTTCCATATAATCTCAGTCGTCCATCTTGTTAGTTAACCCTATTCGCCCATCTACCTACATACCCTCCTGCGATCTGATCTCAGCCATTCATTTGCCTTTCACCCACCTAATACAAGGGTCCTTATGCGCTGTTACTCCCTTACATCCTCTTTTGACCAATTTTGATCTCTGACTACTCTTCCGCTTAAGCACAAAATTAGCTTAGTTTCCTTTTCTTACCCCTTAGTCTAGTTTTGATGCTTTTACCTTTGTAACTAAGACAATTAGCATTATATTAGTGATTGATCTGGTAATTCTACTTGACATTGTTGTTTAAGTGGTTAGCTAGGGTCTGGTGTGAGTTTAGCATTACATGATTGTTTTCCTCATTACTACAGTAGAGTAGCTCTCCCTTAGAATATATTTACTCTTCTTCCATTAAAATCAATCTTCTTCTGACCCTATAGAAGTCTGGCTTGGAACCCCTAGGGTCTCTTTCCAGATGAGCAGTGACAACAAGTAGTACCTTCACTTCTACTTATGCATATAGCATTGTCATCTCCATGTTTGTATGAACCCCGGGTTGATAAGTAAAGCTGGTAGCCCTGGGAGTTGTAACATGCTTGCTGCAATACCTAGGCTCATCACTTTTTGGCGCCGTTGCCGGGGAGGTGTTAAAGTAGGATTTGAATTACTTCTCCTTCTTCTATTTCTAGTCTCTAACTTTATTTTCTTCTACCTCTAGTTTTCAATTTTATTCCATTAGTTTATTTTTGCAAAAGTAATCTAGTTTATTTCCTTCATTTTTCGTTTATCTGCTTTCCTTTTCATTCCACAATCAACAATTTCAATTCAGCAAGTAGTTTCCTTTCTAGTTTTTTCATTCAGTTAAGAAATTTCATTCTACAAGTAGTTTTCTTTCTGTCAGAAGTCTTTCCATTCAATCAACAATTTCATTCTACAAGTAGTTTCCATTCTATTAGTAGTTTTTTCATTTAATCAACAATTTCCTTAATGCAGAGTACTTTCCATCTTTAAATAAAATCTTACAAAAACCAACCCAAAAACATTTCCTTTCATGCCTCGTAGGAATAGGGATAATTCGGGAAAATTCTTTCCAAATACCCCCACTATATCCAAAAGTCAACCTTCTCTCTTCTTTAGTGACTGTGAATTAGAAGAACCTTTAGGTGAGCAACCTGACATATTTGAAGAACCTATAGGGGAAGAAGAAGAGGAAGAACCCATTCCTACTGAGCCAATGGCTGAAAACCAATATGAAAGAGGGGATAGAGAGAGAATTGAGGGTGTCTTTCCTATTAGGGAAGCCAATGGGGACAGTAAAATGAAGAATATAAGCCCCTCTGCTCTACCTCATTTCCATGGCTTGACCACAGAGGACCCTGACACTTTCCTATTTGAGTATGATGTTATATGTTGAACCTATGACTATACAGAGGATGAGAAAAAGTTAAAACTGTTTCCCTCTACCCTCAATGATGTAGCATTGCATTGGTTCATGGGTTTACTTGGAGATAGCATCATAACTTGGGTTCAGATGCAACAGGCCTTTAAGAACAAATATAGGGACTACTGTAGGTCAAAGGAAACTAAATAAGAGATTTTTAGGATGACCATAATCTACGATGAATCCTTAGAAGACTAGGAAGAAAGATTACAGCTCAATTACAAAAGGACCAGGTGCACACTTGACCCTAAGTCACTGAAGTTGGTTGTACTTAGAGGAGTAAGGGAGGATATCCTAGATACCTTGCATTTATTAGTAGGAGGAGATATCTACCAACTACCCTATGAGGAGATCAAGATTGTCTTTAGAAACCATTCTAGGGCACCCAGGAAAAAGGGTAGGAGTAGTCAACCTATGGCCAATACATCATCTTCCAACTCATCCATCAAGGGTGAAATTGGAAATATGCTTGAGGAATGAATGCCCATTGAACTGTATTGATATTTTATCAGTGTGTGAAGAAAACCACTTCATAGACAAGTTCCCTTCTTTACCTGGACTCAAAGTTGTATATCAAAAAGTTGAAGGGGCCACTGAGCAGCTTTCCTACATCAAGCAAAGGAGACCTCCTGGGCCTAGACCATACCAGTAGGGTATGCAAGGATCATCCCATTCATATTACAAACCCGACCAAACCACAGTTATAGCTTCTTGGGGACGCCCTAGTCATCCTTCCTAGACTACACCCACTCCTTGGTCCTATGCACCTCAATGTCATTCCCAGCTAGCCAGCCAGTCATTTCAACCTTACATTAGCCACAACATCAGTGGAATACCCCACCATAGAGGTGGAGGCACCAATTCAACAACGTTCTAGCCCTATTGCCTCCACCACCTACCCAACCACAACTCTTGCACTCTTCTCCACCTAAGCAACCCCAGATGCCTACCCAGGAAAATCCAAACCCAAACAGTAGGCAGGCTCAACAAGGATATAATGGAGAGACATCATACCCAACTTATGCTGTAGAAATCTAGGAGATCAACCTAAGATCTAGGATAATTCTCCCATATAACCAACCTCCCTCTCCACATAGGGAGGTTGAGAAAGAAAGGGAGGAAATCAACCTTAAAGAAAATCCACCCTTTCCTCAAAGATTAGCCCAACCACTCCAACCTACCCCAGAAGAAAGTGAATTTATGGGAGAATTGAAGAATCTATGTGTATAGATCCACATTCTCCAGGAAATCAAAGATGTTCCTATCTACAATAAGTTTATTAAGGCGAAGTGCTTCAAGAATCCAGGAAGAAGAAAAAGGGATGCCCCTACCATTAATGTCATTGGGCAGTTATCTGACTTAATGCTGGGGCAGGTAATATGTCCAAAATACTTAGACATTGGAAGCCCTGTAGTAGATGTGCACTTCAATGGCAACATTGTCCTACACACTCTGATTTATCTTGGGGATGCCATTAATTTGATGACCAAGGACACCATGCTCAAGCTTAACCTCTAAGGGTCATTAAGGAAGACCACGACAGTTCTGCAACTTGCAGACCATTCCATAGTCACCCCTAAGGGAATTGTGTAGGATGTGATGGTCTCCATTGACTCCTAGGAGTACCTTGCAGATTTCCTAGTTCTCCAGCTGAAGGCTAAGCTTACTAATTACCCTCTCATCCTTGGGAGGCCATGGTTAGCCATAGTTGATGCCTACATTAGCTGTAGAGCTAGGAATATGACCATAAAGAATGGGCATATGTCCAAACAGTTAATCTTATACCCTCCTACTCAACCCTCCCTAGAACATGATTTACCTTTATGGTTGGAGGAGGAGGAAGAAGATGAGCTTTACTCTGCCCAACTTTATGCTTTGGAATAAATCATAGGAGGAGGACAACAAGAGGAGGATGACTTAATTTAACACCTGCTCCAAAGTCCAACTCCTAGTTCATTACCATTAAAAGAAGAAGTAAAGGAAACACTGGACAATCATCAAATTGAATTATGCTCAGCCAATTCCAACCCACTCTAAATCAAAACAATAGAATTTGTCCCCGAGAAAAA
>APFE031096640.1:0-14465 GCA_000404065.3 Pinus taeda
CCCTTTTATAACTGAGTTGGATCCTTTCTTCATAGTCTTCTAAAGATTCATCACTTCCCATGGTCATCTGAAAGATTTCTCCCTTTGTTTCCTTTGACCTACAGTAATCCCAATATTTATTGTTAAAGACTTGCTGGATCTGAGCCCAAGTTGTGATATTGTTTCTAGGTAACCCCATGAACTAGCGTAGTGCTGCATCCTTGAGGGTAGAGGGAAAGAGTTTCAACTTTTGCTTGTCTTCTGCATAGTGATAAGTTCGACAAAGGATAGCAAACTCAAACAAGAAGGTATCAGGGTCTTCAGTGATCAATCCATGGAAGTGAGGTAAGGCTGAGGGACTTATGTTTTTCATTTTCGAGTCCCCATTGGTCTCTCGAATGGGAAAGGCACCTTCTATTCTCTCCTCATCTCCTATATCGTTTCTATGTTCAGCCATAGTCTCAGGAGGAGTGTTTTCTTGCTCTTTTTCTATTATAGGATCTTCATATATCTCTGGAGGTTCACTGCCACCGAAGAAGAGAGAAGGGTGACTCAGTGATGTGGTGGGGATGTTGGGTAAGAATTTTCTTGAATTGTCTCTGTTCCTACGAGGCATGAAATGAAATATTTTTGGTTGATTTTTGTGTTTTTCTTTGCTTGTACCTGCAAAACTAAAATTGATTGAACAACAAATTGCAACTGACTAAAATAAACCTTGCTGGAATGAAAATTGCAGAATTGAAATGAAAGTAGGAAATGACTAATCTATGCTGCTAAAATGAAATTGCAAAAATGAAATGCTAAGCTACACTTGCAAAATTGAAATTGTGGAATTGAAAGGCTAATCTATGATTGCAGAATTGAAATTACGGAATTGAAATGCTAATCTACGCTTGTAGAATTGAAATGCTAATATACGCTTGCAGAATTGAAATGCTAGTCTAGGAAAGCAGGAAATGTCTAATCTACTTTTGCAAAAATGAAATTGTAGAATGGAAATGAAACAACTACTCTACTCTTTTTGAAATAAACTACTTAGCAGAACATTGCAGTAGAAAATAGAAGAAAAGCAGCAATCACAAATACTCTGACGATTCCCTAACAATGGCGCCAAGAAGATGGTGGGCTCTAGTATTGCAGCAATGATGATGCAACTCCGGGGACTCCCTTCTTTACTTTTATCAACTCGGTTGCTTGTAACAAACTTGGAAGCGACGGTGCTATATGCACAAGTACTAGCTCTTGCCGCAGGCTGTCACTTGATCAACTTTCACAAGTTCGCTAGGAGCTTAAGCCAACTTCTATGAGCTCTTAGAAGAAGCTTTTAACTGTGATGGATGAAAGCTAACTCAAAAGAGGCTTTTCTACTTGCAGAAAGAAGCTGAAAGCTGAAAGGAAATGCAAACCCTACTACACCCTAGTTTTACCGACTAACCCTACTGGTGCCAGAAAAGAGATGAAAGCTATAGAAATGGATGCCATTGACTCCTAGAAAGGTAAAATTCATGTGACTAAGCTACTTCTGAAGGAAAATATGGAAAAAAAAAACATCTTTTTGTATTTTTGAGTAATTTTGCAGAATTATTATGCATGTGCTTTAACGATTTTTGACTGTGCAGAGGTTGATTGGTGAAAGGAAATGGAGTGGGTGCTTGCAGGAAGTTGGGAAGGTGAGAAGAGGGCCTAAGGAGTCCTTAGCACCCTTCCAGAGAGTTTCACAGTGATCAAATCTCGAAAAATTGCTCATGTGAACTTCTACAGGAAGTTTGCAGGGGTTCTACAGGATGTTCTATAGGAAGAGCCGAAAGAGGATTTTAGAGGGTTGATGGTGGAAAAACGGTGGGAAAGTGGAAATGGAGGATGGATGAGGATGTGAAGGGGTCTAAGACCTAGTGAATGAAGCTAAGGAGTGATGAAGGTGGTTGGATTTGTTCAAGGATGGAGGGAGCAATGCTGCACAAGAATGTAGAAATTAGGGCAAATTAGAGAAGTGTCGCAAATGAAGGGAAGGAATCTTGGATTACGGGTTGGAGCAGGTTGTATGATGGAGGAAGGATAGGTAGGGATGTATTACAGGTGCTCTGCACACTATTTTCCAAAACTGATCAAACAAAGGCTAGCAAAACCAGAGACCTATCTATTTTGACCTAATCTGACCTAAAAACCAGAAACATGATAAACAGAAGTTTATAGATAGGAAATCATGCAATATAACTATGGAAACTAAGCAAGAATAGATCTAAATGTGCAAGTACAACTGGTATAAACTTTTCCAACTAAAAATTTAACACTAGCAATTGCATGGAAAGGCAAAAACAATGTTTTTGTGGTAGCAAATATGCCTTGGTCTCAACTCATGGTCCCAAGGAGGGAGAGATGAGATCAAGGATTGCTTGATGGCCTTTTTGCAGATATTTTTTGTTACCAAACTGTCAAATCAACCTGAAGCATGAGAAGTTATTTTAATCATCAAAAACAACCTAAGTAACAAAGCAAGATCTTAACCTAGATAACAGAAATTATTCTATGAATGCAAGGGAAAACACATAAAAGTACACAAAGGAGGTATTGGCACTTGGGTTGGGCCCAACCCCAAGAGCTATAGCCTCCTAAGAAAGCTCAGAGCTGGTGCAAAGCGAAATTTATCTCCATTACTCAAAAAATAATCATGTCACAAAACTGTTTACAGCAAGAGCTCGAAAATGAGCTGAAATGCAAAGCTGCACTAAAGTGAAAAAAACAATTGTTCAGTAGCTAAACTACCAAGGCTTGAAGCCTTCCTACTTATGCACCACGAGAATTCCCAATAGCCCTCCTTAACTTTAGGAGCTTGGCTACTCAAAACTGCAGTTAATCAACCACTTCACAAAATTTGCTCGGTTGCCCCTTGAAATCATCTTTGGTGGGTTGTTGAACTCTGAGCTGATGGTGGAGAACTCAAGGAAGGGGTTATATGGTGCAGGAGACACCCTTCCTACAAATCCTCAGCCTTTTTCCTTCGTATTTGGCTGTCAACTTGCTCATAAATGCTTGACCTTGGTTCAAAAGATGTCCAAAAATCTAGAATAAGCACGTATTAGACTTTGTGGTCAAGTGACTATTCTCATTCATTCAATTAACATAAATATATTCAAAAGCATGCATAAAACTATGAATAATTGTGGATTAATCAAGAATAATAGGAAAAA
Organism: Pinus taeda; assembly: GCA_000404065.3. Lineage (NCBI taxonomy): Eukaryota > Viridiplantae > Streptophyta > Pinopsida > Pinales > Pinaceae > Pinus > Pinus taeda. The sequence continues at coordinate 3,168 of APFE031096640.1, forward strand.
TGAGCCCAATAAGTTACCCATTTTTGGGGCTCATCATAAGGCAACAACTTTATTGGCTTAGCTATCTGCCTCACGATTGTTCTCTCATTTTACTTGGAAAAAATTATAATCTTCTAATTTTCTTAGAAGGATGATTGTCCTTATGAACATAGGAGAAATTTTGGTGTGTTTTTAATGCATGATCATGGTGACCTTTGGATAACAATCATTGAGTCAAAAACTATATTATGTGTCCACCGACCTTTGGATATAGCAATCTTCAGACCTTGCCAGAGCGATAAGGATTCAAATAGATTATTCGCGGCCTTCCCCCATCCCCATGTGTGCCTTATTTCTATTATTCCATCGAGTTTATAAATCATCCCTCCCACTGCTACCTCCCTCGTTACTATTTTCCTTTTGAAACATGTTACAAAATATTTTTATTATTATTGAAGACAAATCTTCCATCAGGAATTTTTATCATTCCGATGTTTGTTCTCTTTTTAACAAAAAACACCTGTGTGGGTAAATATTAGTGCTTTCGGCATTCAATTTAAGAAATATGTACATGCACACATCTTTATTCAATATAATGATGTGAACAAGGTATCAATGTTTCCCGTCTTTGTTCCGCACATATGTTTTCCCGCAAAGCAATACTTATTGGCATTCATTACAAATTTCTTTTTGCAGTTGTGGTTGTTACATCATGAATTAAAGTTACCATTCTCAGTGATTAAATTAGTTTCACATTCAAAAAAATCAAAGAGTTTAAAACTAAATCTGTTTGTGCTGAATAAGGTTCCCACTACATCAAAACTGTGTGTCAAGTTTTGCAAGAAATAGGTGTGTCAAGTCATTCATAAATCCAATTTGGTTTGGTTTTACATAGTAGTTGTGACCAACTGTAAAGTTGATTCATCAAATAAAGTAGTTGAATACAAGCTGGCATAATATTTAATTGTGAATGTCCTTGTGTACTTTAATATTTATAGCTAGTGTAGATAGTTTTACGAGTCTTCATATTTAATTGAAAAAACAATGGAAATTCCTGCAGGCTCATAATTCGTCGATCAGGTTTTTTATGATGTTGAATCCATTTCTAGTATAAAAAAAAATGATTCAAACACTATTGTTGCCATATTTTTATTAAGAAAACAAAAAAAATGATGGATTGCGGTTTTTTTTTTTCCGTGTGGGAAAAAATAACGATGGGGTTTTTGATGATGATGAATCTGTTTCTACTATAAAAAAACATGATTCAAACACTTGTGATACTGATTTTTTAGTGAAAAAACAAAAAAAGTCAGATTACAGTGATTTTTTGGCCATGTGGGAAAATTTTCCGCTTCGATAAGCAATATCTATTATTTTATATCATAAATTTTTGTTTCTTATGACACATATATCAATGATCTTGAAGCAGGAGAAAAGTGTGAAATAAATGAACAAGATACTTTTGGATTTTTGGAATTTTTACCTATTACTTTTCATAAAAGTTAGCTTTGGTATCTTTAATTGGTATTTATCTAGAGTGCCATGTGTAAACCTTTTCACATGAGTAATAGTAACAACCTATGTTTTTGAAGAAAACAAAGAATTGTAAAGTGAAACGAGATTTGAATACATTATTCATTGACAAAGTATTTTTTACTATAAAGTGAAAATGGGTAGCAGGGAAATAAAGCAGGCTATTTGTAGTGATACAATTAGCTCACTTGTTGACATCAATTTGACTGGTCGACAAGGTATGAGCGATATGTAAATATGTCACTAGAAGAGAAAATGAACAACAAGATTTGGAGTATCAGATTAGCGAATATTGGGTGTGTTCCAAAGGTCTTTGATTTCAGAGAAATTGTTTATTTCTATGCAAATAATTTTTATTTAAGAATGAGGAAAATTAAGATAGGAGTTACAAAGGTTCCTTTGAATCCCAATTCATTTAGATGGTTACTTAAGTTACTAGAACCGAACACGTGTTTAAAATTTATCGTTGTGAATAGTTTTCTGAAGCCAGAAGGAGGCGAGATTGACATTGTGCGAGAATTCATTTCTCCAAATTCTGAGGTTCCTTCTGATATTTCTCTTGTAGATATTTATTTGTTTAGGCAACCATTTAGGGATTTATGTTGGCTTTTTTCCCATGTATTAGGGAAATAAAGTACAATAAATATTTTAAAATGCATTTTCTATGTGATTTATAAGACATACAAAAGTAATTGTATTTTTGATTGGGATGATGTCATTTCCAATGAATTAGTTGTTCAGATACATAGATTATCCAAGAATAATAGATTCTTTATGATGGCATATTTGGTAACAACTCTCCTCTCAAGGCATGTGTTTGATGGTTTACCTTGTAATCCTAAATTCATTTTTTGCGAGGAACCAATGCAGTTCTGGTATCCTATATTGTGGAAGAAGGAAGATTCTTTAAATTTTTGTTTAATTCAAGATGTGTTTGTAAGGAAAGTGCATTTCATGGTAACTAGATAAGAGCCTCCTCGAATATCTGCAAAGGCAGAGGTTTTTTGATCTGGCAAAGGGGAACTTGAGGAAAGAGAAAGAAATACAGTTATACGAATTTATGGTTTTAAATATAGGCCATTGTTGTTGCCAAAGTTTGTTCTAGATAGGTATTTTGTTGCTAAAGTATGCAGGAAATATCGTCATTAGCTAGTTATAATTGAACAAAAAATAAAAACCAATTTATTTGTTTTCAATTTACAGTTGGAAAATTCATTATGAAGAATACAGATCACACTAACATTCTTGCAAACTCTTTAGATGATTTTAAATTAGGTGAGGTTGAAGCTTTTGAGGCTTTGATAGAGGAAGAATTTTCATGGAACACCTAGTGTCTATGAGATATGGGAACTCGTTTCCAAGAACTAGAAAGTAGAGAGAGGAAAGTCACATTGTATCAACAAAAGATCAATAAACACTAGTATATGCTAAAGAGATAATTTAAAAAGAGATCATCGAGGCTAGAGGAAGATATAAGAAAAGGGACACAAATCCTATGGGACAATCTCAATCTTGCACATGTAGTACTAGTGCGACTTCATTTCCTAGCCAAAAAGGAAAAGAACTACTGGAAGCGAAAAGTTGGTTGTCGATAAGCTATCAGGTGCCAGGGATAATGAAGAGCCTCCTTATAGAGCATCTCCAAAAAGAGCACACAAGGATGAATCATCTAGATCCAAGAGTCCACCTGAAACAAGGAACATTGAGAGGCCATTAACATGGAAGTTGATAACACTGTACTACCTGATAGGGTCAGTACTTGTTTGCAATAGAGTCATAAAATAATGGAGGAAATTGTGGAAGGCGAAATTACTTTCAATGACTATTCTGTCACATTGCAATATGAAAATTATGACAAGGGCGGTAAAAGAATGAAGATTGAAAGGGTACAACTTTCCAACAAAATGGTTGTTGATTGGGCATAAATGAATGTTGATCTGTCTTAGGCTGCAATGCCAAGGCTAATGAAATTGCGACAAGATAGTGGTGAAGTAGTTGCAGATTATATCATTCGACGACAAACATAAAATATGAAGCTAAAGGAAAGAATAGAAGAGCTATAATATACTCTAAGCTCGGGACCTTTGTTGAAGACTCCACTAGCAATATGTGGATCACCATTGGTGATTTCTAGTCCTGGCGGATCTCACAGATTTGAGAAACTTGTTAAGATTCTTAAGGCAGTGAAATCATATAACATTACCAATATATCTGAAATATTGTGAATTATTGAATCTGTATGGCAATTTTATTTTGATCTATGGCATTTAAAGCAGAGAACTAAGTCTTCCATCGAGTTGCTCAAAAGTGAGCTGAAGGGAGAAAGAGAATTCATAGATAATGACCTATTAAATTTTAGTTAAAAGCTTGATTTACTGTCCAAACTAGAAAAATATAAACAAGGGCTGCCAAATGCTAATCGAATGAGGAAAATCAAGGCTACATGGTTTGAGAAAATTAGAATATTGGAGGACATTATTTCTGAGTGTAGAGACATAGAAAATTAAAGAGTAGATGTGTATATTTCTGAGCGTAGAGACATAGAAAATTAAAGAGCAAATACGTATCTCAAAGAGATAGTGATTATTCGAGATTTAAACGGCTCGTGTATTACATATGAGTCTAGATTACTTACAAAAGACAAGATGATGACTGCTTTAGAGAAGATGAAATCATAGGCAATAGAGGTTGATTATATAAATGATTTTACTACATAGGAAATTATCAAATGGCTAATTAATTTTGTTAGTGTTAACGGAGAGTACTCTGCCTCATTTTGGAAATTGCAATAAGAATCTAGAGACATTAATAAGGAGATATTCAATGAACATGTTAAACATGACATTACTGTCACTCAAATTTAAGAATTCATTGAAGCTAAAGTGAAGGAATTCATTGCAAAAATCCTGATTCCAAGAGATAGCTGAGAGCTAAACAATATCAGGTTGTGATTTTGCATACTGAATTTTTTTTAATACATTGGAACATTTGTTTTTGTTTTCAAAGCATTTAACTATTGAAATTTTTTGTGTGTGTTATGATGGAATAATCTAATTCTTGAATGCAGGTCCTTGTTATTTGTTATATATGACTTTTAGAGATTATGGTCAATGAGATCTCAATCTCAATCCCCATTTAGACGAATGCATTTAGTTTTATGACTGAAGTATTAGCATTTTCATAAATGATTTATGCTACAAACATAATTTTCTAGACCATGGCTCTATAATAATAGCTTTATTGAATTTTGATTACTGTCTTTTCTATTTCTTAGTATGTTTACCAATTATGTAAACAATTATGAGATAAAGTTTCACATGGGATGTTGTATGGACCTAAGTTCTGGAACATTGTGTAGAAAACACTAATTAAATGCATGTTTTCCAGTATTTTCTTTGAGATTTTATATATTACATAATGTTATGTAATGAATGATAATTTGAAAGTGGATTTCTGTATACTCTATCCTAATGTTGAAACTGTTTACCATTTATATCAATAATTCTAAGATAATGTTTTACATGTGAACTTGTATTACTCTGGATTCTTTAACATTCCTCAATATCATTGATTGAACATAAGTTCATGAGACTATGCTTTTGATATTTTATATTCTATGTTATGTTGTGAAAATTTATGGCAATGAAAATGAAATTTTAGCGGGATTTTTTGTTCAGAGATATATATTGCATTTGTGATGTTTTTTTAATGATAAATATAGTGATTAGGATTTGAATTTGAATACAATTGTTGTTGTTGTAATTGTGTTCATTACTCTTCAAGGCTTGTGAAGCACAAAGATTGATTAGTTTGTTCTAGTTCTATTTATAATGGAAATGCATGCTTGGAAAAAATTTTAGTTGTTGTATATCTATTTCATTTGTTATGAATAACATTTGAATCTCAATACAATTACAATTTCTATAACTATGTTGATTATTGTTGAAGACTGCTCAGCTAGAAATACTGATTATTCAGTTCCAGTTGTCTTTATTTATGAATGCATATACAAAAGCGAGAATTTCACACATTAGTGTTTCATTGTACTAAGTTTTCATCGTGTGGGGCTTAGAATGAGAGTTTTCATTTTGCAGAATAAGATTCTTGCCGGGAGTAAAAGCTGGAAACAACATATGATAGTAATAACAACAACAACAACAGTAATAATACATTAAACTATAGGATTCGAATCATTGTGAAAAACTCCATATTTCATTTTGCAATAGTCAATTGTAACTAAATATACAATAAGTAATTTAGTCAATATGTATACAATTTGTTTTCTTAAAATAAGTAAGTATTTAAATAATAAGTCGTGCTAGATATAGATACCTGTTTTATTGTGCGGAGCATTTCTTGTCCCAAGCTCATATTAAAGCTTATATTGTGTGCAGGAAGCTACTTCCCCACAATCAAATCTTTCATTAAACAAATTATAAACCTAAAAGTCATAAAAGTTGCAATAGTCAATTGTAAATGAGTATTTGTAGAGCATTATTGAGTACAAAAGTAGTTGTGCCGACAAAGTTGTGCGGAGGTGACTGCGCATTTGCCGTGGTTATGCAGAGAATAAATGCATATGTGAAAGTAAGCATTTAAATAACTCATGCTATATATAGTAATGAGTTTCTTTTGTGGAGCTTTTCTTGCCCAAAGCTGATATTAAAGCTTACATTTTGTGTAGGAAGCTACTTCTGCACAATGAGAGCTTTTATTAAACAACAATAAAGATAAGAATCATGAAAGTAAATTAAATTAATTTAAATTGATGGTGAAATCAACATTATTAAATAATAAATTTTATCAATTGCAAAAAACAATTAATAATGTTATTATGTAGGAAATATTTAACCTAGTAAGGTGAGAACTATAATTGTATGCAAAGTTTCATTATACGGAGAAAGGTTATCTTTGTTTCAAGTTTGTGTCTGAATATTTATTCATAATTGTAATCAATACGGGAGGTACACGTTGCAAATGGAAAAGGTGTGAAATTACAAAATGTTGTTATGTAGAACCGAAAGAAAGAAGAAGAAAAAAATCACTTTCATTTTGTAGAGTGCAATTTCCTCATTTTTGTGGAAGAAATAGTGACATTACTATTTCAATATCCTTTTGGCGAATGGATGAATCAACATGTAATCAAGAGCATAAATTATTTTATCTCTAAAATGACATCGATATTGTAGTGGATGTGATTGTTGACAACCTGTAAGCTAGCTATCATTATTAGAAAATATTCACATTTAATTTGTTTCTTACATGGTGATAAGCCGCAGTATTGCAGCAAGGATGCTACAACTCCTAGGTCGAACAACTTTACTTTATCAACCTAGGGTTCATACAAACTTGGAGGTGACAATGCTATATGCACAGTAGATGCAACAATCTACTCTTCTCACTTCTCAATTGGGGCGATAAACCACTAGGGTTTTGCAAACCAGTCTTCTATTGACTAGAAGGAAGCTGACTACTAATAGTGAATGTAAATCTATCTTTAATGCAGAAAGAAAATGCTTGCCTATGTTAAGGAAATGAAAGCGCTGAATAGAAAGTGCTATGAAATGACATGAAATCACCTAACTAGGAATTAACACACATTACCTGCAAAAGAAACCTAATTTAACCTTGCATTCTATCATCTAGTTATCTAGACGAAGTAAGAATAGAAATGATCCTAACATTTCTAAGACTGATGTATACATTCACTAGCAAAATATTGCATAAAATAGTCTTTTGGTTTTCAATTTAGAAATGTAAATGTTAAGCTAAACAAGTTGATCTTTTGCAAGGGAGGAAGGTATGGGAAAACTAGTCAAAAATAGAATTGAGGGGTATAGAGGTCAAGTTGAAGGCTTGCCCTAGGCTCTGATCATTATTTCTGGCCAAAATAGTCTAAAACAAGCTGCTACAGGGTTTCCAGTAGTTGCTACAGGATTTCAGTAGTTACTACAGGATGTCCTGGTTTACTAGAGGAAACTCAGTTGAAAGCTATAGTAAGGAATGGAAGGTGAAAGGAAGTGATGGGAAGGTGCATGATGATGGAATAAGGTATGGGGAAGGTGCACACTACCCAAGGTGAAAGGAAGTGATGGGAAGGTGCATGATGATGGAATAAGGTATGGGGAAGGTGCACACTACCCAAGGATCAACTCGACTCTTCAGGATGGTTAGATTTGCTCAAGGTGGTTATCCACAGTGGCTACAAAATAGAAATCTGAATTGGTGGTTGATAGGGTTTGGCAAGAGGTGGAGAAGACTTAGATGAGACTAGTGGAATGAGTTCCTCCCTACAAATCAATAACTCCTGCAACAACACATATTCATTTCTTTATTTATACAAAACTTTATGTAAATGTGGAAAAGGTTAGTAGAATTTGAGAAACTGATTTATTGATGGCTAGTGGATCAAATCTATGGAATGGAGTGCTTTATAATCTACAACAAACTTAAGGAACCAAAATGATAATTGAAGGTGCTTCTAAGAAATCATCAACAATGATCTACTCAACAATAAATCCTAAGTAATGCAATAACCAAATGATAACTCTGTTTTTGGGGTTGTGAGAGTGGGGCCCTCAAATCATGATCCCATGAGGGAGATGAGGTTGAGGCCATTGTCACAAGATTTTCTGAAGTATTTTATTCCACTACTATAACATTGATCTATGTCTCCAACTAATGGAAGAAAAACTAACCAATCATTCAAAGACTTGTAAATTAAACAAAATAGAAATATCTTCAGCAACTAATCTACGATTATAATGTAAGGATACATGTATAACAAAAGAGGAACCTCTGATGCTAGGGTTGGTCCCTAACCCAAGAGCTTTAGCCCTCTGAGTAAAATTAGTGCTAGATCAAAGAAACCCTTTTCATTATGACCAAAATGTCAAAAATAACGTGAGAATAACAGTCACAATATCTTTATCTCGAAATTGATTCTTGGCTACAGTAAAAAGTCATATCCTAATGAGGCCCTAGGCCTTCTTATTTATACAACTGAAGTTACCAACAACTTCCTTAAAATGAGGGAGGCTTGTCTCCCAAACTCGAGATTGACTTTTCTTCAACTCTCATTGGCTTGGCTGCCAATGAACTCAGTGGGCTTGGCTGCTTGTAACTCCAAGCTGATGAGACGTGGTGGAAGAATATTCGAGTGATTAAGGAGTTAGGGAGGGAGATCCAATCTCTTAAAATCCCTCTTTCTTGTCTACTTTGAGTTCCTGCACTTAAATTAGCCCAAAACAAGTCCAAATCCTGCAATTAATGCACATTTGTCTGCATGACATAACATCTCACCTTTACCCTTCTCACTAAGAAAAATATAATAAGATATGTAAAGAAATGTAAGAAAAGTTGATTTTAATAAGCTGGAGAGTGGCATTAAGGACCATATAATTTACCTATTGATGATCCTCATCATCACCCCCCTACTGAAAGTGTTGCTCATCCTCTGAGAAACTTAGTCTATGTCCATATCTTTCATAGCTCTTGTGGACCCTCTGACATCCCAGGTCTTTTTTGATGGAGGTTCCTCTTGTGGATAAAACCATGCATGTTTTTCTATTTCCTTCAACTGATCTCTTTCCTCTTCCTCCTTTCTATCTTCTAGCATACCCAATAGCAAGGGTGGACTGAGTTTGAATTTGAGTCTTTGCAGTGTGTTCTTATACAGTGGATTCCTTTCTAGTGCTTCTCTCATCCTTTCAAGGGAATGATACTCCCTGATACTTGGGCTATATGGTAGGGTGCCCCATCCCCTTTGGTATGCTTGCTTACTTTCATTCCCTAGCAATCTCAAGGTGTTCTCAAAATGTGTGATTGCTTGTTGTTGTGTATCTAGGTATCTTGCTGAAAGCTGGGGATCATTGGCGATGATGTTGTGGGTGCTAATGGAATCCATTAAATTTATCTGTTCTACTCCAATGTAAAGGAGCTATTTTTCTTCTCTTTCCAACACCCTCTTCACCTCCTCAACCCTAGCCTCCTCATGACTCATCCATGATGCAAGGGCTGTTAGTTGTAAGTCCCCCACCTTTGCATTGGGCTCCCACACAATCAAGTCTATTAAGGCCAAGTTATGCAAGTATAATTGAGATATCTTGGCCTTATCCTCTAGTGTGCTTTTGTCACATAGTTCAATGATATGCCTATAGTATTGGAAAGACATGTTAGAGTCTTTATCTAAAAATGCAACCATTGATATTTGAGGTACAAGGCATATGATTTTGGTGGCATCCTGCACTGGAGTGCCTCCATGGAGAGACTTTCCATGGTGGCCAATTGGCTCTCTTTTTCCTATAATTGCCTCCTTGGCCATGTGTTTTTTTGCCTCTTGTTGAGATCTCATAATTCGTTCCCTGTCTCTTCTCCTATTCAACTCTCTGCCCATATCTAGTAGCTTCTCTTCCATATGGCCCACATCCTCTACCTTCTTTGATTTGGAAATTTTCATCCAGCAATGTGTCCTTCCTCTCTCTTTATCAAGCTCAATGAATAGAGGAATGGAAAATTTATGTGGTATTACTCTACCTCCCTCAATGAATCTGTATAATAGATCATATTGGGCTCTGGGCTAGATTCATGCAGCTCTTGGGACTCTCCCTTAGATGTCTTTGGAGAAGTTGCCTCCTTCTGCACTTGTGTTTCTTCTTACTTGCCTTCCCCATGTCCTTGTTGTCCTTCCTACTGCTTTTTTTGTGTTTCCTGTAGTGTTGACAGAGTTCCCTGTAGGATTGTCTGAGGATCTTGTAGAAGGATTTTTCCATTATGAAATGGGGTTAAAGGTGCCTTATTTTGATTTTCTTTGTTGATTATGACCTGGTGACATGCCTCCTAACATATGTGATGGGAGACTTTGGGGAAGCTTTTTTTATGTGCCTTTTTCACCTTTTATTTGCAAGGAAACTAGCTTTTCTTTCTCTTTTGGTGAGCCCACAATTATGATTGGAGTCCTAGTGGGTGTTTGTGGTTTCCCTTGTTTGATCTTAGTTCTCCTCCTTGTTTTGAAATAGAGGGGAGTTTGCCTCTATCTTTTCCCTTCTGACTTGACAGGTGTGGTTAAGGCAATCAAGGCAGTAGTTACCTCCCTCTCAGTGGTTTCAAGAGATAACCTTGGAGATTCCTCCCTTTCCTTGGTGTGTTACTAAGGGCTTGCTTCTTCCTTATGTTCTTTCTCTTCACTTTTCTCCTCTTCTCCTTCTTCTTTTGCTTCTTCTTCCTTTGTTTTAACTATTTCTGCCTCCTCTTCCTCCTCTAGTTCTTCTTCTTCCTCTTCAAGTTCTTCTTCATCTTCTTCTACCTCCTCTTCACCACTAGAGGTATTGTCCCTATCATATTCAAGGGCTTGTATTTCAATCACGACCTCTTGGTCCATGTCTCTAAATGTGGACCATTGAATGGGGATTCTTAGCTGGCTCAAGGCATCCTCTAGTATTAGCTTAATAAGTCCATGGTGTGCCAATTTCTAATTTTTTCCCTCTTGGAAGTTTAGGCTCATGTCTATTATTGATTTCAGCAAGTAGTAGGGTACACCGAGTCTTTTGTCAATGGTATCTCCTCTCCAAATATCAACTCATGGAGGAGTCTAAATTGATAGCCATAAATTATAATAAGCCTCCCTTCACAAGAGATATATTTGAGAATATAATAGCTTACCTCATCCCAAGGGTAGGGAAGGATATCCCTTCTTATCCCTTTTTTGTCCTCAATTGGCTCTTCATCCCTTAAGAAGAAATTTTTCTTTGCAAAAGTGCTTGCAACCTTATCCTCCTTTCTCCATGG